>JAVJIF010010382.1:0-175758 GCA_038442645.1 Agave tequilana | reverse complement strand
TAGTGCCAAAACACTCCCTCCTCATTCCTTTCCCCATTTCACCATCTTTTCATTGTGCCCACATTGCTCGCATATCATAATCTATTAAGGACTTCGTCAAGCTTCGATCTTTGTGTGAATCCCAAAGAGCGGCTCTTTTTCCTCATCTGGGTCATCTTTGTTTTTATCAGAATCCCACGTTTTTACTGGTAAATATCCCGCCTTTTCTTTTGGTGTGGGTTTGGTCTGGCCTCTAGCTTCAAGCTTGTCTTGGTTTTTATCCTGCCTAAAAATTTAGGATTTTCTTCAACTTTTAGCCTGTAAGATCTGTGCTTCCTCTGGGGTTTTGGTTGGTTGACTTTATCTTCAAGTTTCAACCTTTTCCAATTAATCTTATAGAGCTCCCCTCTTCCCCATCTGGTTCATTTTCTCCCCAAATATCTCCCTTTCCAGCTCAAATTCAACTCATAAAAATCTATTGTCTCAATTTCTTTGTCAGTGTTTTAGTTTGTTTTTTAGCTCAACTCTCACAAAGCTTTTCTCCAATATTTGAACTGTTTCAAAATTTCTCATTTGAAATCCTGAAGCTAGATCTCATTGATGATGGGAAGTCCTTTCAGCAAGAAGCGCAGTCCTCCATTTGAAGGCGGCAGCAGCGGCGGCAGCAACAGTAGCAACAGCGGCGGCAGTGGAGCAGCAGCAATAACAATCGAATGGAATATACTAGAGAGTTCAGCACTTATGAATCTGACTGCCAACAAGATCCCGAGCTCCAAAACTTTGATGCAACCCTCCAGCAGCGCACCGTTGGTGCCATCTCGATCCTAGCGATGTCTGAAGTCAACTCAATCTCCTTTGAAACCCTCAGGCAGGTCACTGGTTGCCTCCTTGACAATAACCAAGAAGTGGTCAAGATGATAATGGAATACAAGAAGGATATCTGGAAGAATCCCGAGCTCTTCGATCTCGTCGAGGAGTACTTTGAGAACAGCCTTCAAACCCTTGATTTCTGCACTGCATTAGAGAAATGCCTCAAGAGAGCCCGAGACTCGCAGCTCATCATTCATGTTGCTCAAAAGATTTGCGGAGGAAGAGGAACAGTCAGAGGAAGAGGAGGAATCAGGTGATCAAGATGGCAAGAAGAGGTACAAGAGGACATTAGAGGAACTGCAGCATTTTAAGGCTGCTGGGGACCCATTCACTCAGGAATTCTTTCAGGCCTTTCAATCGGTTTACAGGCAGCAGGTTTCGATGCTCGAGAAGCTGCAAAAGAAGAAGAGAAAGCTTGACAAGAAGCTGAAATCAGTCAAGGCTTGGAGAAGAGTTTCGGGCATAATCTTTGTGTCAGCATTTGCTGCTGTGGTTATCTGCTCCGTGGTGGCTGCAATGATGGCAGCACCACCTGTTGCAGCAGCTCTGGCAGCAGCGGCATCAATCCCTCTGGGATCGGTGGGGAAGTGGGTTGATTCTCTTTGGAAGGGCTACTCGAATGTTTTGAAGGGCCAGAGGGATGTGCTCAGCACAATGCAGGTGGGGACTTACGTTGCAATCAGTGATTTGGATAGCATCCGGGTTCTTGTGGACCGATTGGAGATTCAAATCAGTTCGTTGCTGCAAAATGTTGATTTTGCACTTAGGGATGAGGAGGTAGTGAAGTTTGGAATCGAGGAGATCAGGAAGAAGTTGGGGGAGTTTATGAAGGGCATTGAAGATTTGGGGAAACAGGTGGATAGGTGCAGCAGGGATATACAAAGGGCAAGGACTGTTGTGTTGCAGAGGATTATAAGCCATCCCAAATGAATTGGAGGAGGATGTCCGGTATGCTTTTCTTGACATTGGCATGGATTACCTTTTTTCCTAATATTCCTGCGATGAAATATTTTGTTTAACCTTCGTCTCAGAAAAATAAATGTTTCTCTTTTACCATCCTCTCAAGGAAGTTATCTCATTGTCATATTACATTAATTTTGTGAGAAATGCCAATTATGTAAACTTTTCTTGAATAGTTAAAGAGTAGAGTTTATGCAATATTTCAGATTATCTATGTATAATTAGTTTTGGTATTTAGCGTGATAGTTCTATTGCTGGTAAATTCAACTTGTTATGGTTTGGTTGTCCTCTAAAGTAGGTATTTCTCTGTATTTTCCAATTAACGTGCTAAAAATCTTCAGAAGACAATGACGAACTGTCCTATTAAATGCTTTGAACTCTGCAATTGTAGAACTCTTATTCAGTTAGGACATGGGGTACCAACCGAATGGGATCAGGAGTTAGCTTGTTGTTCGCACAACTAAGGAGGGTTAGGGCATCGAATGAAGGTTGATTGTTCGACCTTGGTGGATTGATATCAACTGGTTGGGGAAGTGTTCAAAATGTTGAGGCGTTTGTTTGTAAGGAACGGTCCTTTGTATTCACTATATTTCTGATTTTTTTCCCCACCATGATGGGTGGGTTTTGAGCTCTAACCAGAAGCAAGTTGTGGGTGATGGTACATGCTACAATGTGCGTGCGGCTGACCGGCACTACAAATTTGGTCATCCTAGCTCATGTATCCTTTAGTTTGACTGTTAGAAGAACTAGCCTTTTCATTTCCCTTTTAGGGTTCAAAGTCCATCTAGGATTTCGCAATTGCTTGGATCCTTCCTTTTGGAGATTGTTTCATTAAACTCTTTTAATTGAGAGGGATAGCGTTGCTTTTATATCACTTTCTCTCTTAAAAAAATAGTCATGGAATTGTTAAGCTGTTCTTATTTTCCTGTATTCAAGATTGATAAAGAGATGTCCGAGGAAGCAAGGGATCAGTGGTCAAAAGGGTTGGAGCAGGAGGGAAAATCCAGCAAAGAGTCAGCCAAATGTAAATGTCAGAAGAAAACCAACTTTTGCTGTTTCATTGAACCGACCAACGAAGATATCCCGCTCTCAGGTGCGGTTGCAAGTTAAACTTAAGTCAACCAGGCTCCAGCTGATCATCGGAGCAGCCAACGTTGACCTCATCAGATTTGGGTCCGGAATTGTTGGACTTTCATGTGGAAAATGGATTCAAATGCATGGTATGGGTCTGGTCTTAATCAACTCCTTGGTGGTGATGAAGTAAAGGGAGTTAGGATTAGGTTTTTTCTGGGAAATCTATAAAACATGTTATATGCTGCTTTTCAAGGTTTTGGTGGCTGTGGACTAAGGGTTTGCCTTTCCTTGTGGAGAAAGAGAGAGAGAGAGGATGTAGGAAAGAAGTCTTTTAATAGATAATGTAAGGGAATATATCAAAGTAAAAGCTACCGAGGTGCATCCCCAATGGATGCAGGCGGATGTCTAACCACACAGGACCTTGCTTGGGGGGGTCTTTCTTATTTCTTACTTGTTATTTTTTTTTTGTCTATACGATGGTACAAATATCCATGATAACAATACTTCTATGCGGTGCACAACAGCTATTATAATCTAAGATTACATTTACACATAAAAGATAGATTGTTATGATGGTAAAAATGGCCTTGCAACTTCTTTTTCTCTGTTCACCCTTGTATTTTCCAATCAGGCAGAGAGACTTGCTATGTTTAAGACCTAAAGTGGTAGCAAACTTGTAGCTAATGGCTGAATTTCTTTTTCTTTGTGCACCCCTGTATCCTCTAATCATGTAGAAATACTTGTTCTTTTATAAGGCATAAAGTTGTAGCAAATTTTGTTGCGAGCTGTTAGCGCTGGAGGGAACAAAAGCCTGTCTTAATGGATTCTTTTCAAAGTTTCATTATTTTCTCTCAGAAATGCAGATTATTCGTTATGCCTGAGCTTGCCTGTAGGCAAGGAAGGAGGTCTAGAAAGGAGTATGGTTAGGTGTTGTGGAGAGGTGCCAGTAGGAAGGATGACAATCAGTTTTGTATTTTGCTATTTTTCTGATTGTTTGTTCAGGATTCTGACTCAATGACTCATGCCATCATTTAGATCCTTCATAGTGTTTATGTGTCAAGTCAAGATATTTTGATTCTTTCATTGGAGATTCTTGATTTTCACCAGTTGAGCGAGAATGAGTGTAGAAGATTTCAAATAAAAGGATCAGGAAATGGAGGAACAGGATGACAGTTTATGGAGTGGGAGAAAGGTATCTGCATGTGTAATGTTATCAAAACACTGAATGGGCTTGGGGATCAGAGAACTAGACAAATAGGTGGGAGATTTGTCATATGGAAGTTTATTTAATATCAATATGACAACAGGAAGTGAGGAAAAATGATCTCCTAACCATTATTGAGAAGATAAGGAAACTATGAGGATTTGAGAGGAATGAGTCCTTTCTCTCTTTATTCTTATTTATGGACAAATACAATTACAACTCATAATATGAAGACTCCTAATACATAAAGGAATATGATTTCTAATTAGATAACTATAGAACTCCTAATACATAACGAAATATAACTCTAATTAGGTAACTAATCTAATAAGGAGTTTAACACTCCCTCTCAAGCTGGAGCATAAATATCAATCATGTCCAGCTTGTTACAAAGACTAGATAAAGACTTCTGATGTGAATTTTAATGTGTTATCGCAAGCGTATGGTGTCTAATCATAATACTTTGCGGGTCGAATCCTGAAGAAAGATGATTATCTCTAGTTTAATAATTCTATTAGGAGAATTGAGAAATAAAGAGAAAGATATTTATTATTTTTAAAGTTTCTAACAATTTGAGAAAGAACAAGCATTTGGGTTTGAATGTACTAGATTAATAACATGAAAATTAGCTATATCTCTCTAAGAATCACTATTATAATTAGCAATTTATTTCCTTAAAATATAGGTTATACGTGATTAAGTAATAGTCTATCAATTTAGATTAAATCAACAACTATAAGAAATATAAATCAAAATTAATTAGATCTAAACATGATAACCCTTGATTTTTAATCTTAAGCATAGATTATTATTTAACAATATCTAATCTATCAAGGTCTTGATTATATAAGAATTATTTTATTTTAAATATAATATAATCTTGTGTTATTTTTATTGAGACACAAAATAAAGAGATTTAGACGAGTTAATAAGTTACTAATCTAGTTTCATCTTATTTAGATACTTTCTAAGATTTAGCTACTCATAATTAAATCATAAACAACATAGATACAATAGGAAGATGAATTCATGAAAGAACATAAATTGATCAACTAAAAATAAAAACTTATTAATTGAAAGAAACTTACAAAGATGAACTTAAAGAACATAATTTGGACCTTGAAGAACAACAAAAAACTCTTAAGAAATTCTCCAAATTTTTTATAAAATATTATGTCCCCCTAACCCTATATTTCTCTCCTTTATAGCCGAAGGAGGGGTACAAAAGATGCAAACAAATATGATATAAATTTTGCACAATCTTTGACTTGGTTTGCTTTAATCACTTGATTCTCCACAATCTTTGATTTGATTTGTTTTTAACTGCTTAAATTGCTCTCATGCAAATCTGAATTTGAGTTGATGTAGTTGAGCTTGTAAAAGTTCATCTTTTCTTTATTCTTACTGAAAATCTAAATTCTACACAAAACACTAAAAAATATGAGTAATATTATTTATGAATAAAAAGCAGATAAATATTAGTATAAAAGTGTAACAAAATGGTATCAATCAACTTCCTTAACAAAACTTTTCTGAACAAAATAAAAAACTAAGAGACAAATAAATACTAAATTGCTAATTTGATGTCACACTGTTAAATATTAATGTTGATGCTGAAGTTGTCAATCAAAACAGTTTTGCACGAAAATTGCATGAAAAATCTCCTTAGATATAGCTAGAATTTTAGAGTTTTTTTAAACTCAATAAAAATTGAGGTTTCAACTTTCGAGAGATCCTCAAACTCAATAGAAAAGGAGGTTTTAAGAGATTCTCAAACATGGTCGGAGAAACACCGAGAAAACACACAAACTTCTCCCATAAAATTTTCTTTCTCTTGACTTTGGCAATATTAATCTGAATTTTAATGAGACCACAAACATCTTTGATGTCAACCATAAATTCAGATAGTAAGAAATAATGTTACATAGTTAAGAAAGGGAAAACTGAATTGTCATGATTGATGAGGGCAATGTCCAAATATATATAGATACAATTTGATAAGGAAATCCTACTCCTGATACAATCCTAATACAGTAGGTATTATATTCTAATCCTAATATTACTCTAATACAATCCCAATACAATAGGTTTATATTTTAATCCTAATATTACTCTAACACCCCCTCAAACTAATGGTAAACTAATGGTGTATTACACCAATGAGTTTGGGTGGTTCAAAAATAAAACAATTTGATAAGTTAATAGAGATATGATTGACTGCAGTAGACTGTAGTAGGTATGTAGTAGACCGGTGATGCCCGCCGGTAGACACGCTCAGACTAGTATAGGTAGTAGTAGAATCTGATGATGCGCGCTAGTAAACACACTCAAGACAATGCAGCTAGTAGAATCTGGTGATGACCGCAAGTAGACGCATTCGGATCAGTGCAGCTAGCATGGAAGTAGGAGATGATCATCATGAAGAAACCAATCATCGGGCTTATAGATACCCTCAGAATTGGTTGCAACAGCGAAAATTGGTTATTTGTAGTTGTAGACTGATTATAGACTGCTTTAATAGACATTCAACAATCTTTTGTTCAAGTAGTTGATTAATGGATTTTAGAGATTCTCAAAACGTAGTAGGAACGGAGGTTTTGAGAGATCCTCAAACTCAATAGGAGCAGAGAGTTGAGAGATCATCAAATTCAAACTTCAACGATCGGGCTCTTCGACTTGCGGAGATGGAGAACTCGTCGATCGGCTCTCGATTGATGGCAGGGGAATGTCGAACTCATCGATTGGTTCTCAATTGACAACATGGGATGTTGCGCGGGATCGCGCGACGACAAGAAGTTGCAATTGTTGATGACAGTAGCTTGATTGATCCTGGTGATTCCAAGTCAAAATTGGAGATGAATTTGAAGTCCAACTCGTGCTTAGAGATGGGATGCCTAGACTCTAAGTAGTTGATAACTTGTATCCAACTAATTTGATTGGATCATATTGTGACCCACATGAAGACAACTTATCAAAATTAGATTCCAACTAGAATTTTGAGTAAGATTGTGAGTTCAACGCATGGATCTCGCGGCTGCAGAGGTCGTGCACGTGGACGAGCTTGGTGGGCGAACTGGGAAACCATGCATGTTGATGGCAGCAACTGATGATGATGTACAAAGTTGAAAACTTTTATGATGCTAGCACGGAGAGTGGCCCGATGCTAGAAACATCTGACAACTCGCAAGGCTTCGAGAAGTGGCCCAGCGCTAGGCACATGCTACGTGAGCGCGGCCCGACGCAGGCTCAAGAACACCGAGAGAACTTCGATTAACAAGAGGAATTTTTTGAGAGTAGGCTCCGATACCATGTTACAATAGTTGAGAAAGTGAAAACTGAATTGTTATGATTGATGAAGACAATGTCCAAATAATATACAGAGATAAGAACATCCTACTGCTAATACAATTCTAATACAATGGGTATTATATTCTAATCCTAATACTACTCTAATACAATCATAATACAATAGGTATTGTATTCTAATCCTAATATTACTCTAACAAATAAAAAACAAATAGGATGAGAAGAACAATAAAGATGAGAAAACTTGCAGCAGTAGAAATACTGATAAAAAAACTTGCAACAACAATATAAGTAGTTAATAACACTATTAGATGAGTTAATAGTAACAACATGAATGAGTACCGGCAACAGAGGAAGATGAATCCATAGTTGGTAGTAAGCAGCAGCAATAGATGAACACAACACTTCAATTGGTAGCAACATAGGAAGACGAAGCTAGAAAAATGGCCTGACGCTAGGCACGTGTTATATAAGCGCGGCCCAACACATGCTTGAGGATAGCGTGAAACCGATGATCATTTGAGAGACTCTGATACCATATCAGAATTTAAAAGAAAGGATCTGAGAGAGTTTGATGAGTCATCTCTCTATATTCTTATTTATAGATAAGTACAATTACAACTTATAATATGAGTATGACTCCTAATACATAGAAAAATATAACCTCTAATTAGGTAACTATATGACTTCTAATATATAAAATAATATGACTCATAATTAGGTAACTATAAGACTCCTAATATATAAAGCAATATGACTTCTAATTAGATAACTAATTTAATCAAAGAGTTTAAAAGAATAGAAAGAACTGAAAGTAAAGGTGAGCTCATCCTCTCCTTGCATTCATTCTTTAAACAAGAAGTGTCTCACCTCTTATATGTATTTTGTCATAGTACTCATGAAAGAGAATGAACATATTTGAGGACCAAGTGAGTTCACTTTACAGTGAAGCAAAAAATTAGAATATGTCATCCTTCACAAGCGGTCTAACAAGTTAGTTAAACCTTCATTTTGTGTGCAATCTTGGATTTCTGGACCTTCTTCCAGTATAATAGCAACCTGCTTCCTCTTCTTCTCTTCTAAATCCAACAGATCTCCCTCCCTCCCTCTTCGTACAGTCAACTTGGCAACATTTCCCTTGCAAGCAAGCACATAAACCGCTATTAAGATGTCATTAGACAGTCCAGTTGATCTCCATAATTGGATCACTAATGCTGTTGGCAGTCCGCTTAAATTATGACTTGAAATTTCTTTTTCCCTTTAATATGTATCAATACTTGATTTATAAGAATTATGTGTATACTTTCTATACAACTAGATCAAAACTTTTACAACTCAGAAATTAGACCAATGAAGACCAAGACTTGACATATCAATATGGTACAAGATCAGGCTTTCATATGGAAAATCACTCAAGTATCCTCCTGGCAAAGAAGGAAGCATGTTATTTGTTACCAAAACTTTGGAGCATCCATCTCCCTTCTACATATTTGGTTGTGGGCACGAGGCCTAAGGTTAGAAGCCGACATGAATTTTGTTGTTGCAGTCTCCTCTTTCTGCAAGTTTGTTGGGACCTAGTATTTTTGTTGAAAGTTGAAACAAGGATAATTTGAAATTTTGCCTCTCTCTTTCAATAGTTGAAAGTAGCCACCTCTTTGACAAATTTTATACATCTCTAGAGTTCGATTTGGTCTGTCACAAAAAGAACTTTGGAAAATTTTATAATTCAACTCAATCTTCATAAAGCATCAGTTCCATTATTTGTGTTCCCTCACAAACTATTATCTGATGTGCAACTCACCTTGCATCTGCCAACTGAATAGGTGCATATGTGCACTTTTATTTGATGCATCTTTGTACTTGTATCTCTACAGTGTGAATAATGTTTGCACGCCAGTGAAATGTTTTTTATGTCCTAATAATCCTATGCCGGTGGCGGTGTTCTCAGCTTGTGCAGATGTTTTTATGTTTGCACGCATCGAAAGAAAATTAATCTCAACTACTACACCAACATATGTTTTTATGTGTGGAATTGATTAAGGTAAAGTGGTGCTGTAGTTCGTACCTTCAAATGTCTTTTAGTATCTCAGTCTGGTTTTGTAAAGAGAGGTAGTAGCAAGGCATTGGGAGTGTGATTCCATTTGGCTCTATGGCCTATATCATGCCTAAGGGATGATATGGTTCCATATAGCAGACTTTGCTTTCTGCCTGTTTGTTTAGACTCTGTACTTATCCAGGGTTATCCCATCTCTCATGGAATTAATTTCCCTTTTTAATGTACAAGAATTTTTGGATCTCAGTATGTGGAGAATAGGTTTACCATCTGGTATATTCTTTATGCCAAGGCTATTATCTTTCACGTTATTGCCTTGAGCAAGAATCTCATATAGGATTGATATTAGGCGAGATTTAAACAACTTGGTCAGCTCTCTTGGAGATTTCTCAGCTAGTTTATTCTTTATCCCTGACCCAAATTGATGGAGAAGTCCGGAATGATGGAAATGTTGGGATTTGAGTCGAACAAATAGTCCCACATCGGCTAGACATAGGGATGGTCCTGTGTATATAAAGATTTGGGCAACTCCAACTAGAAGGCTAGTCTTTTGGGATGGTGTCCCAAGTCCAACAATTGGTATCAGAGCCATGCGTGTCGGTGATTTTTGTAACGCCCCGATCCCGCAGGTAGTATATACGCAGGTCGGAAATACCCTTTACGGTATGCTAAGTATCAGTACAGATAAGAATCAGAGTAGGATTACGGTATGCTAAGTATCAGTACAGACAAGAATCAGAGTATGGAAGCACGTGGTGCTTTATACATTCCAACATATGAGTACAGTTTCAAAATTATCATCAGGTGTGACACAATATTATAAGAATATTACATCACCGATAGGCGCAAATGCGAGAATACAAGGAGATATAAAGTATGAATATTACAAAGGGCGCTGACGAGTTTACAGAAAGATAACTCGAGATACGCACAGGGGGCCTGGAAGGATAGGGTTTGGACGGTCTGTTGGCGATCCACGCTTCAGCTACGCATATCTGATCAACATCTGGGAGAATCTACAAGCTCCAAGTTCTGAGACCTGGACATGAGGATCCAGGGGAGTCAGAACTCCCCAGCGAGTGGTGATGCGAATGTCAAATGACGTGCAGAGATAAGCACATGTATCGATAAATCCGAATCATAAATATGCATTGAAAATCGTGTCGTGCGCACGGTGTATACAGGAGCAAGTAGATATATAGCAAGTGATAGCAAGTAGGGAATACTCATGGTATAATAAGATAAGGGCAGGAGACTGGTGGAATAGAACACAAGGGTAAAGCAGGATGTAAGCAGTTATAATATAATAATGGTCATAAACCGAAAATCCGATGTAAAACCCGATGAAAGCAAACTCTACAAAGTATACAACGGATACATAGTTGACATCTTTTATTATTATTATTCGTCTTACCTAAATATCTAGATCTGTGAACTAGCGTCCCAACACAAATATATTCACATCTGAGTAAAGTAAGGTTGTTATTAGAAACCAACGGGAGTATTAACGAACAATGTTTACAGTGGGTCCCGTACATACCGGGGACCACATCCCAGGATTGTTCGTTGCTGGAGGACAGAACCTGCCGCGAGGCGTTCAGGAGGGTCTTATAGGATACCCTTTCAAGATGGAACCAATAAGGAGGGAGCCAGCGCTTCCCTCGGTCATCTGGAGGCCCACAGGTCGAAACGGAAGTTTTAGTTGCACAACATACCTAATACCACTGTAAACACGAACATGTGTTGATATCCGCAAGTTTCCCTCGACCCGATGTAAGTTGTCTCATTTTATGGTTTATTAGATATTTATCAGATTTCGAGAATGAGTAGGAACAAGTCAGGAGTATCAAGATTACATATGTATCAGGAGTACAGTTTGTACTAAAATATATTAAGATGTAAACAAGATGTCAGGTCATCATTCCCGTTATCGTGATGATTATGAGAGTCAAGTATCATGCCAGATATCAAGTGATAGCATGACAGGAGGGTGATATCAGTCAAGTAACAAGTGATAGCATGGTATATGTAAGCACATCAAGCGATACAGGAAAATAGTACCGATATACAAGATTGGTACGAATACCGGAAAACCATGCAGGTTCAGGAAAAACAGTGTTAGTAAGATTTCAAACTCTTCACAACCATTAATAAAAGAAAAGCTAAACTGGCGATCAGGTAATAAACAAGCAAGCAAACACCCAAGCGGAGTTAAGCAAGTTGGAGGTACGGACAACAAACAGTGTTTAACACTAGAGCGCTTGACGGAGCTACTGGAATGACTCGGCTTAGAAAGCGAGTCTAAAATCCGGCAGAGTTCCGCCTAGACGAATCTAGTAGTAAAGCGCTGAGCGCTGAGCATGCCTACTAGGCGGAGCTGAGAGACCTGACGATCTAAGTACACTTCTCTTTCGAGTTAGTGGGCGAGAGCCCGGAGACTAAAATACGCTTGGGGTCCAAGTGCATTCTCAGTAGCTACACGAAACCCATAAGGGTACAGGCCTAGAACCATTGGGTAGGCAGCCGAGAGTGGACAAAAACCCAGAGTCGATACAAGAGTACCTGCACGTGATGTTAGTACTACACGAGCATACATGTAAGCGTGATAATATCTAGACTACCGTGAAGTGAAGCCCGGAGGCTGATAGGGCCCGGAGGCTGATAGGGCCCAGAGGCTAACGATCATGAAGGGTCGGCCACACATGGTATAAAGCAATAAAAAGAGTACATCGCAGGCATGATATATGTATAAGAAGTAAACTATCCTGGTACAAGCATTCATCACATGCATATACATGTACAATCATGGGCACTCGGCCACATACAAATACAGGGACAGCCAAATACAAAATACATATAAATACGAAATAAAATAGACGTCGATCCGATGAAGCGGGGAAACCCAAATCAAGGTGAGTAGACTTGCCTAAATCTTCAAAAAAGCTGAAAACTCTGAAATCCCAGAAACTCGCGCACGCGTCATAAAATATAATAAATAAATATATATAATTTTTAGAGAGAGAAAAGAAGAGAGAAGAGAGAAAAGTGAGAGCTAAGGAGAGAAGGAAATCTAGAGAGAAAGAGGGAAAACTAGAGAGGACTAGAGAGAGAAAGAGAGAACTAGAGAGAAAGACTAGAGAGAGTTAGAGAGGGAAATCTAGAGAGGAGGAAGAGGGCTAGAGAGAGAAAGAGATAAGAGAGAAACAGAGAGAGAAAGAGAGACTGTAGAGAGAGACTGCAGAGAGAGGAATGGTGAGAGAGAGAACTGGAGAGAGAGACGACTAGAGAGAGATGGATGAGAGAGAGAGAAAGGGGGCTGTTGCCCCCGCTCACGCATGCGCCCCCCAAAGGGGGGCCCACGACCTGGCCACGGTGCCAGGGCGGCACCGGCCACCGCGGGCAGGGGCGGCACCGGCCACCCCATAAGAGAGAGAGAGGAGAAGGGTGGAGTATATGGTGGAGATGATGGTTTTGGTGGTGATTTTGAGTGATGGTGGAGAAATTAAAGGAGATGAGAGGAGGAGGTGTAGGGTGTTGTGAGGGTGGAGTTAGAGTGGAGAAGATGGAGGTGGTGGTGGTTGATTTGAAGGTGGAGATGGTGGTGGTCTTGAGGAGGAAGAAGATGGAGGTGGAGGTTGTTGATGTTGTTGTTGGTGTTGGTGATAGGAGGTGGCTGGAGTTGGGAGGGGGTCTTCGCCGTCTACGGTGGCCGGAGGCGCCGGAGTGGGGCTCGGACTTGGGCGAAGAAGAAAAAGGAGAAGAGAAGAATATCGACTGCTCTAGAAAAATCCCAAAAAATACTCAGAGGTAGAAATCATCCTGAGGAATAATACGAAAGCGATTTTCAGAAATAAAATTTTATTTTTAAAATAAAAATTCTACAATCTACCGGCGATACCGGTCGACACCAAAACCGGTCAAACTTTGATAAATTCTGAAAAATTTCTAAAAATGTATTAAGCTAGAAAAATGTGATTCTAAGAAATAAGGTGAAAGCAGATTCCAGAAATCAACTCCGATTGTAAACTAAAAATTTTGGAATCAACCAGCAATACTGGCCGACACCAAATCCGGTAGAATTTTGGTAAATTTAGAAAAATCTCAGAAAAAGTATTTAGATAGAAAAAATGTGATTTTAAGAAATAATGTGAAAGACGTTTTTAGAAATTCAGCTCTGTTTGTAATTAAAAATCGAGAATCGATCAACGGCACTAGTTGACACCAGCTTTGAAGATTTTTCATTTAATTTAGGAAAATCTCAGAAAATTATGAAAAATCTAAAATATTAGAAAATGATGTTTGAAACTGAAATCGGTCAAATCTGAATACCAGAAAGACCAAATCGAGTAATACTTTAGGATCGAGTCTTGGTTCAGGTTAGGGCTGACTCCGAGTTCACGAATTTAGATTCAAGGCAAAACGATTATATAAATAATTCATAATACAAAACAAATATAGGAAGTAAATCAAAAAATACGATCGAAAAATCTGAATACGCAACTAAGTATGTATTCTGGGAGTGGGGTGTTACAATGTTCGATGATGTTGATCCCCCAATGACGCAAAAGACGCAAGGGGGCTGATCATTCCAGTGGTGCAAAAAAATGCAGTAGGCCCCTGTGAAGCTAACGTTGGGCTCTCGAGAAATTCGACAGTGGTGCTCCTTTGCAATGGGTGTGTCGCTTCTCACGCGGTGTAGAGGAGTGGCCGACTGTAGTTGGTACTTCACGTAAGGCGTGTGTTACGCCCCGCTTCCCAAAATATATGGAAACATAGTCGCAACGAGAGTCGGCGACGTATACACGTGAGGAAAATACCTCACGTATACACGCTAAGCCTAAAGTAACCTGAACAAACTATAAATCTAAGCCATAATAAATTAACGATCATTGCAATATCACATATAAGCATCTACACATGATATCATATTTAAAGAACTGGAATAAGGACTGAATTTGATATACATGAATCAAGAAAAGTATAGAAACATGAATAAAAAGAGGCAAGAATATCAGAATCAAAAGAGAAACTCCAACTCCTCGTAAAGCGTACGATCACACGAACACCTGAACATGAGCATAAAACATCCAGTATCTGGACGTGCAAATCTAGGGTCGAGTGTGTGTGTAAAGGGAAAGATGCATGTGCATAAAAACAATGTAAGCAATAACAACATGATAACTGAAATAAAAGATAACAGAATAATCAATATCAAGACAAAAGTTATGAACGATAGATAACTAATATCAGGATAAAAGGAAATAACTAATGTCAAGATGTGTAACCTAACATATGTCACTAGTCTGCTATACAATCGAGTCATGCGTACAATCATATGTCTATCATAATTTATATATATGTACAGTAAGGTGATTACGGTCAGTCACAATACACTATAAACACTGCATTATTATTTATTATGTCAGCGAATACCAATTGCCGCCTGTAATAAACGTATTCCATACTACACGTGTCAATCAGGGTCCTAAGTTATTGAAATCAATGAAAAAGATATTGTTCATGCTTTAGGTGAGTTTTGTACATACCCGGAATCACGACCCAATCACCTGACACTGAAGCAGGTCTTACCACTAGGTAGTCAATAACATTAACAATATGAACAATACAGGATGTCAGTTATCCCTCGAAACTCTGCAGTGGAACCGTATCTCGGCTGTGCAACCTGTATCCTAGGTCCACCCAAAATACAAACGCTGTCTCCTCCATCAATTTTTCAATCCCGGTGTAAGTTGTCTATTATATTATTAAGAACAATCAATATCCATGTTATTTCGATTACTGGGACGATAAGGTGACAGTAACAATATCAATGGTGTAACAATAACAATGTGGACAATATTATCGTGTAAACGGTAGAATAATGGAACAATACATGTGTTACAGTCTGACAATATTTTCCCAGTAACTTTCAATAACATGAATACAATAACAAGCCTGGATACTGCTCAATAGATAGTCTCATCTAGAACTGATCAATATCTCATCCATCCGTACTAAAGAGATATCAGTAATTGATCCATCAACTCATAGTCTTAATAACAATCACTGTGAACGTCAAACATTGAATCCAAGTCCAAGTATCCGATACAGTAATCACCATCTCAATGAATCAGTAATCAGTCATCTCGTCGATACCAATCTGTTCTAATCCTCTAATCACCAATAACTGAGATCAAATAATAACTGTTATCAAACTCTGAAGATATATATTATCACCAATATCTATGAAACTACTCTCACAATAATTCTATTTTTATAACTAGATAACAACAATAACTAGAAATCTATCACGAATAGCAGTCTACTGACATCCTCGAGATCTACTAAAATAATAAATACCGAGATCACAAATAAAGAATGAAACATTCTTAAAAATCAGATTTATCCAACTGTAATGAAGATCATGATTAAGGAGTGCAACATCCTCGATCAATGTGACATCTCGATCATCGCTATATCTAATATCCAACGTCGATAAGATCATCAATACTCAATCAATATAATCAAGGTAAATCTGAAAGTCCTTGTTTCAATAATCCAAAACTAAGGTCATGTTACACATCGATATCAAAGGTAAAATATACACACAATACCTGATGATAATTAACAAAGTCAATCTCATGTATATACCGATCAAGATCTAATAAAAGGAATGTAAATCTCAGATCAACTCTAAGTCCCCATAACAATGAAGTATCAAGAACCCAATCTCTTAATAAGGTAAGATCATAACTAAACCGTCCTCAATATTCAGATTAAATTCTTATCTGAAAATCACCAATTAAAGGAACATCATGTCTGATAATTACTCCACATAAAATATAAATCTCTAACCTCAATTACGAATCAATCAACCTCAAGATCAATCCCATAGACAGGCTATCATAACTAGATCTGAATCCGAAAATGGTAATCGTCTACACATGATGTGGTATAAGCCTAATGTCTCAATATCAAATTATAAGGGCTCAACATCAAAATATAAGGTCCATATACATATTAACATCAAGATTACATCTAACCAATTGTCTATGATATATCTAAACTCTAAAGGGGTATCAAAATCCATATCTGATAGTCCAACATAAAAATTATGATCTTATCAAAATCCATATCTGATAGTCCAAAATTATGAGCATAAAACATTCAGTATCTGGACGTGCAAATTCAGGATTGTCAGAAGCGACCTAATGAGTGTGTGTAAAGGGAAAGGTGCACGTGCATAAAAATAATGTAAGCAATAACAACATGATAACTGAAATAAAAGATAACAGAATAATCAATATCAAGACCAAAGTTATGAACGATATATAACTGATATCAGGATAAAAGGAAACAACTAATGTCAAGATGTGTAACCTAACATATGTCACTAGTCTGGTATACAATCGGGTCATGTGTACAATTATATGTCTATCATAGTTATATATATATGTACAGTAAGGTGATTACGGTCAGTCACAATACACCATAAGTAGTTCATTATTATTTATTATGTTAGTGAACACCAATTGCCACCTGTAATAGACACATCCCATACTACGCTTACTACACATGTCAATTAGGGTTTTAATATATTAAAATCAATGGAAGAGACATTATTCATGCTTTAGGTGGGTTCCGTACATACGCGAAACTACGGCCCAATCACCTGGCACTGAATCAGGTCCTACCGTTAGGTAGTCAATAACAATAGCAAATGAACAATATGAGATACCAGTCATTTCCCGGAACCCTGCAGTGGAACCGTATCTCAGCTGCACAACCTGTATCTTAGGTCCACCCAAAATAAAGACGCTGTCTCCTCCATCAATTTCCCCATTCCTGGTGTAAGTTGTCTATTATGTTATTATTTAAAATAATCAATATCTATATTATTTAGATTACTGGGACGATACGGTGACAGTAACAATATCAATGGTGTAACAATAACAATGTGGACAATATTATCGTGTAAACGGTAGAATATTGGAATAATACATGTGTTACGGTTTGACAATATTTTCTCAGTAACTTTCAATAACATGAATACAATAACAAACTCGGATACTGCTCAATAGATAGTCTCAACTAGAACTGATCAATATCTCATCTATCCGTACTAAAGAGATATCAGTAACTGATTCATCAACTCATAGTCTCAATAACAATCACTGTAAATATCAAACATTGAATCCAAGTCCAAGTATCCGATACAGTAATCACCATCTCAATGAATCAGTAATCAACCTTCTCATCGATACCAATCTGTTCTAATCCTCTAATCACCAATAACTGAGATCGAATAATAACTGTTATCAAACTCTGAAGATATATATTATCACCGATATCAATGAAACTACTCTCACAATAATTCTATCTTTGTAACTGGATAACAACAATAAGTAGGAATCCATCACGAATAGCAGTCTACTGATATCCTCGAGATCGACTAAAACAATAAATACTAAGATCACAAATAAATAATGAAACATCCTCAAAAACAGATTTATCCAACTGTAATGAAGATCATGATTAAGGAGTGCAACATCCTCGATCAATGTGATATCTCGATCATCTATATATCCAATATCCAACATCGATAAGATCATCAATACTCAGTCAATATAATCAAGGCAAATCCGAAAGTCCTTGTTTCAATAATATAAAACTAAGATCATGTTACACATCGATATCAGAGGTAAAATATACACACAATACCTGATGATAATCTAATAAAGTCAATCTCATTTATATACTGATCAAGATCTAATAAAAGGAATGTAAATCTCAGATCAATTCTAAGTTCCCATAACAATCAAGTATTAAGAACCCAATCTCTTAATAAGGTAAGATCATAATTAAACCGTCCTCAATATTCAGATTAAATTCTTATCTGAAAATCACCAATTAAAGGAACATCATGTCTAATAATTACTCCACATAAAATATGAATCTCAAACCTCAATCACGACTCAATCAACCTCAAGATCAATCCCATAGACAAGCTATCATAACTAGATCTGAATCTGAAAATGGTAATCATCTACACATGATGTGGTATAAGCCTAATGTCGCAATATCAAATTACAAGGTCTCAACATCAAAATACAAGATTCATATACATTTTAACATCAAAATTATCTCTAACCAATTGTCTATGATACCTCTAAAATCTAAAGAGGTATCAAAATCCATGTCTGATAGTCCAACATAAAAATAGATCAATATGCTATCTGATCTCAAACACGAGCTAGTCTAGTAAATCAATAAATTAAATTGAGTAACAGTTAAGATAAAACACAACTAGTCCTGAACCCATAAAGGCAACCATCACATGAAATGATGCCAATAAGTATTCATATCAACTAAAGAAATACGATTAATATTCTTTGATGTCTCATGAAGTGATACGGGTAATAATATTGGTAAAATATCTCAGACAGTCACATGAAATGATACAAGTAATATATAGATGCCTACTGATAATGGTAAATAAGAAAATAGAAAAGAACAAACACTCACATGAAATGACGCAGTTTTGGAACTGAATCACCGTCTGCTCTCCACTGCACGAACCGATACGAATCTTCGGATCATCCTATGGGTCAGTTTTCGAATCGCCAGTGTATCGGGTCTATAACGAGTGCAACTCCGAATCTCCCATAACGGGTCTGGATTGCACGAACGCGTCCGAAATCATTGTAACACGCATCCAAACACATGAACTTACACCCATACAATTATAGACCCGTACTGATATACATCCCATACACATACGCTCCACATACATACACATACACTCTTATATACATAATATACATGCAGTTATAGACATGCATATATATACATTTATACGTACCCATTCATACATATACTTAGCCACATACATATACTTGTATACATTTACCCACACATTTAAACACACTCACGCACACATCATCACATTAATTTACATGTATTTATAATACACATCATAAAGAGAGAGAAATAGAAAGGAGATGAAGGGGACTCATGCAAAGGAAAGGCTTGCGGCGCGTCGACGGGGCTCCGGCGGAGAGGCAGAGGCCGTGGAGGGTGCATGGCTTGGCGAGGGGTTGCAGTTGTTGATGGGGGGGGAGGAAGGGAAGAGGTGATTGCTGTGGGGCATGGCTCGGGCTTGGGGAGAGAGAGGAAAGAAGGGTTATGGTTTAGGTTAGGGAATAAGATGGATTAGAGGATGCTTATATAGGGTAAACTATTGGGTAGTTGGGTTGAGATTAGATAGGATAATTAGTTAGGATTTGGGATTTAGTTAGGATTTGATTTCAATAGATGGGATTATGGGTTGGGTTTGAATTTAATAGATAAGATTTGGATTATTTATTAGTTGGGATTAAGATATATATATATATATATATATATATATATATATATATATATATATATATATATATATATATATATATATATATATATATATATTAGTTAGGATTTGAAATAGTTAAGATTAAGATGGATTTGTTGTTAGTATTTAGGATTAGTTGTTTAAGATGGGATTAGTTGTTAGGATTAGATATAATTTTGATAGATAGTTTAGGATTTAGATTAAATAGATAAGATTCTGGGTTGGGATTAGATTAGTAAGGATTATGATATGTTAGTTAGGATTAGGATTGTGATAGAATTTGAATGGGGTTGGTTGGATTAGCTTAATGGGTAATGGGTTTAGATTTTGGGTACAAGGCTATGGGCTAAAGGAATAGAAAAGATGGAATAGAATAATAGCACTAATGATTAGGACAAAATATATAATATTAGCACAATCAATTAAACATTTAACATTTAATAATTACACACAACAATAATAATAACCAATATTAATAATTAAAGATGACAATAACAAAATAAATAATACTAATAATGGTAATTAAGAATAATTCATAATAACAATACTAATAATAATAACACTAATAAAAATAACAATAAATGATAATAACCATAATGAAATTAACAATAATAATGATTAGTAGCAATAATATAATAATAATAAAATTAAACATAATAATAATCATAACTATAATGAACTAACCGTTAGTAATAATCACTAATAATAATTAATAATACTAATGGTAATAATAATAATGTAATAATACTAGTGATAAATAAACTCAAATTAATATTTACTATCACAAAATAATTTGTATACTTAATAATGTAAATAAGTCATAAATTAAGTCAATAAATTAAAAGCAAAAAAAAACTTAGAAAAAATATAAATACAATATTTTAAAATATGGATATTGCAGCGTGATCTGCTCCCATGCAGTGAAATTTGGATCTCGATGAAGATAGTTGATCTTCCAGGGTGAAGATAATTGAGCTTGCAGGGAGATTCTTTGTTCGAGGGAGATTGTTGAGATTTGAATCGAACAAATAGTCCCATATCGGCTAGACATGGGGATGGTCTTGGGTATATAAAGATTTGGGCAACTTCACCTAGAAGGCTAGTCTTTTGGGATTGTCCCCAAGTCCAACAATATGGATGCACGCCCCTTTATTTTTCAAGTGGTATCAGAGCTCTAGGCAACGCTTGGGTTAAGTTTGGTGGATCAAATCGTTGATTGGAAGCTTGGATTTTCAGGATCTGAAGCTTTTGTTGGATAAAAATCAGATTTTTATTAGATAAAAATTAATTTTTTAACGGATTGGATATGGTCTACAATTGTTTGGTGGAGTGGATCTTTGGTTTGAAGCATTGATCTTGGAGATTGGAAGCTTTAGTTGGATAAAAATCGGATTTTTACTATATTGGATCTCGTCTTCAATCTTGATGGAGAGATTAATTAGAAACTCATCTTTGGGTTTCAATTGGAGGTAAAAATATGAACTTTATCATTTGTAGTTCCATTTCATAGTTGTTCCGTTTGTGTGGTTATGAGATTTGGAGAAATGGCTGGAGAAACATATAGGGGGAGTGATTCTTTTGTAGTAAAGAACATTCAAAATGTTCATCACATAAAAATAAATGTGATGAAGTTTGATGACACAAACAATTTTGGATTGTGGAGATGCGAGGTAATGGATGCTCTGAATGCGCAGAATTTGGAGGATACTCTTGAGCTTCAAGAAAAACCTGCAGAAGTAGATGAAAAGGTTTGAAAGAGGATGAATAGGATGGCGTGTGGCGTTATTAGGTCTTGTTTAACACAAGATCTTAAGTATGATGTAATGAATGAGACTTCTGCGAAGTCGATTTGGGAGATTCTAGTGAGCAAGTACTTAAAGAAGAGCGTCGAGAACCGTTTGCATATGAAGAAGAGACTTTACCGTTTCCAGTTGAAAGGTGGAATCTCCATTAGTGATCACATCAATGACTACACGAAGCTTCTCGCAGATTTGACAAATTTGGATGGAGTGATCGAGAATAAAGACAAAGCGTTGATATTGTTGGGTTCTCTTCCCGATGAGGGATATGAGATCTTTGTGCTTACCTTGATCAATGGGAGGACATCCCTTAGTTACAGTGAGGTGACCGCTGCTCTTGTGAACCTTGAATTGAGGAGGAAGGACAAGGAGTGCTCTACCAGTGACACATCGGCAGAGGTATTGACCGTGAGATGACCAAAGAAAAGAAAATCAGCAGAAATTCAATTGAAAACCTATGGTTGGTAACCACAAATTGGGGAAGGATCAGTGTGCTTTATGCAAAGAAAAAGGCACTGGAAAAGTGATTGTCCAAAACTCAATAAGCTGAAGGAGTCACGATCAAAGGCCAATGTCGTGAGGTCAGATGGTAATGATTCTGACTCTTCTTGTTTTTCACTTTCTATTACACCATCAGGTTGTCATTCAGATGCGTCTAAGTGAGTATTGGATACGGGCTCTACCTATCACATTTGTCCTAGAAGGGAGTTATTTGCTAGCTTTGAGGAGCTGAATGGCGGTTTGATGTCCATGGGAGATGGTCACACTTGCTAGTTGGTTGGTAAGGGTATAGTTTGTATTAGGATGTATGATGGGACATTGAGAGAGTTGAAGGAGGTGAGATATATTCCTAGTATGATGAAGAATATAATCTCTGTTAGAGCTTTAAAAGCGAAGGGCCTCAGAGGGACTCTTGGAGAAAGCGTTTTCAAGATGTCTAGTGGCTTATTGGTTGTTCTGAAGGGCATTAGACGCAACAACGTATACTACTTGATGGGTAGTGCAGTTACTGGTTTGACACCTTCAGGATAGTTGGATGGCGATTCCACCGGATCATGACACAGTGAGCTCGAACTAGTTGGCTTGAAGTCAGATTAAGCATTGGGAGGTGCATCGACCGGCCATTTGGAAGCACGTGACAGTTGTGTTCTGGATAAGAAAGAAGGTGAAATTCAGCATCGATATTCACCATTTGCATAGTCTTCTTGAGTCGGTTCACGTATCAAGACTGCATCACTTGGAGGCCATCAGTACTTTGTCTCAGTTGTAGATGATTATTCTAGGCATTGTTAGGTATACCCGATGAGACAAAGGGTTGAAGTCCTAGAGTTATTGGTGAAGTGAAAGAATCTGATGGAAAATCAGACAGGTAGGAAGATCAAGTGCTCCGATATGATCATGTTGAGGAGTACAAGGGTTCTTTCCTGCAATTTGGCCAGGACAATTGTATTGTTACCTACTTCACAAATGGGAAAGATATAGCCAAAGAGATGAATTGTGCCTTGCTGGAGAAGGTTCGGTATTTGTTATCTAAAGCATCGTTAGACAAATCGTTTTGGGCTGAGGCGATTGAATATGCTAGTCATCTCTTGAGCTAACAACGGCTACGATAGGAGGTAAGACTCCTTTGGAGATTTGGTCAGGTGGAGCTGCTCGTGACCATGGTTCACTTAGAGTATTTGGTTGTCCGGCCTATGTTGATGTCAAGATAGACATGTTAGACTTTAAGGTGAACAAATTAGTGTTTTTGGGATACAAAGAAGACTTGAAAGGTTACAAGTTATGGAATCTGAAAAACAAAGAGTTTGTCTCGAGCAGACATGTCACATTGAATGAGGCTTCAATGGTGAAGCCTACTGTCTCCCGATAGGTGAAGATGAGGAAGACCAAAATAGTACCGCAGTGGGTGGATGTTGATGCCACTCCACATGTCCAGTTGGTTCAGTATCGTCTGGGATTTCATCGATCATGACACCCGGTGGAGATCAAGTAGCCGACATGGATACTGAGCATGTTGAAAAAGTTGGTTTAGATGCAGCTAGAGGAACCCAAGGAATCAGCAAAGATGGGTTGTAAAGAAGCATGTATCTCATGTTGATGAGGTTCATATGAATCAGCCAGTTGGGTTTGTTGCTGCAAAGAAGAGAGTTGGTTGAGCTCGGTGGAGCTCATTAGAATGAACTACGAAAGGCTTGATCCTTTGGCAAAGGATACGTAGGTAGCCGCGATGGCGCAAGCGTTTGGTGATGCAGCCCGTATGAAGCTATTTAGTGTATTTGGGTTCTCGAGAATTGACAGCAGAAGCTGATTTGGACTTCACGTAGAGGTGAAGAGAGGACTTCACGTAGAGGTGAAGTGTTGTGATCTCGATGAACATTTGATCTTCTGGTGAGAAGATAGTTGAGTTTGCATAAGGGGGCGTGCATCTAGTTTGTTGAGCCGATGTTGGTATTTGGTGTGCTCTACTCAAATTTAGTTGGACCGTCTTGAAGATATTTGGACTGGAGTGTCAGTTAGTTGGAGAGTCAGTGTTGGCTCATGTTGGGTTCTTCTTGAGGTCATTTGGAATGGTGTTCCGTTCAATTGCTGAGTTATAAAACGTTCTTTGGTCAGCTCATATAGTGTTGTTTCTCTTTGGTGGAGTGTTGGGAAGGCATGTATGATGCATTCCGTTTGGATAGCTGAGCTGAAATTGAATCTTTACAATTGATATTGGAGTTTGAAGAGAGTTGCCTGAGGGGACGACAAACTCAATTTGAATTGATTCAATCATTTGGATCCGTTGAGATCGTTTGTGAGTTTGGAGAGATTTGCTAGTGGCGATGACAAGCTCAATTATGGATTGAATCAATCATTTGGATCCGGTGTGATCGTTTGAAATCAATTGTAAGTGTGTGCTGGTGATTCGTTTGGAACCGGTTGGCCCGTTCGGCCAAGTCGAGATCGTGCGTCGATTTCGTCCGGAACGCTCAAGCCGAGATCGTGTGTCGATTTCGTCGAGATCGTGTGTCAATTTCGCCAGGTGTTCATTGGAGTTTGGCTCAGATTTGAAAAATCTTCACCGAGGTGGAGAATGTAGAGAGAGGGCAAAAACATGAGATAGAGTTTTTTTAACTCTATGATAGGACTGGGTGGTCGACTGACATGTACAAGGCTTGGATCGGTCGACCGATGTTGCACGAGGAATAGGAACTCAGTTGGATCGGGTAAGTCCTGTAATGTCAGAGGACTTTGCGCGGTCGACTGAAGTCGGGTCAGAATGAATTTTGGACCCGACTTGGAGCTATTTTGGGGTTTTTTCTCCTCCCTATAAATAGAGGATGTGAACCATTGTTAGGGTAAATGATTTCTTGAGAGTTCTTGAGAGAACCAATTGTAATTCTCTTATACATTGTGTAAATCATCAATAGATCTCTCTTTTCTGCTCCGGAACGTAAGCATTTTGCCGAACCTCGTAAATCTTTGTCTCCCTCTCTTTGTGTGTGTGTGTTTGTGATCTAGGGTTTGTGTTCTTGGCATTCTTCCAGCCCCAACAGGTAAGACTATGACAAGGCAAGTTAATTAAGGAGATCTTAATAAAGATTGGTGTAATATAACAAATTTTGTGATCTGAGTCGTTAATTATAACCTATGTATATATTGCAAAACCAATGTGGACAAAAGATCAAATGGCTTGAAAAAAATTATTCTTCAGACCGAGCAACCAAAATAATCAAAATCTGTGAAGCCATTCAATTTGCAAATACGTGAAGAAGTTTCAAACTATCTGATTATCTGTCCACATTGGCCCATTCCCTTGAGACCTGATTCAAAAAGAACCAGGCAGGGTAGGAACCCGAACCCGGTCCCGAGCCCGGCCCGGCACCGGCGCCGGCGCCGGCCGGCCGCCGCCGCCGTCGCCAGCGGCGGCGCGCGCGCGCATGCACACATGTGCGGGCGGGCATAGATCCCTCCCAATCGCGCGCGAAAACTCCAAGTACCCAAAGGGCACGCCCTTTGTTCTCAATTTTCTCTATTTATACACCACAAACTTTCATTTCATGGCCAATGTGGGACTAAATGCTTTTAGCTACCTTTAATCCCGTTTTGGTTTTGAATTAGGCAATCTTTAGACATGAATATCTCATTCATTCGAAGTCGAATTGAACATGTGAATATACCACGTTCATCCCCAATGGAAGGAGAACACACTCCAACCATCATCTAATTGATTCGATCAACGGATCTCGCCATAATTCAACTCGAAGATTCATACTTATATCCTTCAATTCCAACAATCCCCCACAATGAATGGAGATTCAAGGAAATGACACACAAAGAGACTGACTCTATTGTGAAAGGTACTTGAGAAAAGAAACTGCATAAGGATAGATGAACTAGGTCTTGAACCTTCCATAGCGAAAGATTTATCGGACTTACTGGCTAATCAGTGAACTAGGTCTTGAACTGTTAGCCGTTAGTGTAAGCCAAGTCAACAAGCTTCACACAGTGACTTTCCAAATCAACTTTGGTTCTCGGTTGTGTCCGTTTTGGCCCTGGACATTCTTGGTTTCAGAGAGTATCTTTAGGGAATAACAGCCTCCATAGACATTCCCAAAGAGCCGACCCAACTCTATACTCATAGGTGATGGACCTATTAAGAGTAGTCTACTCTATTCCACTTGTTTAGTAACAAGATATAGGCATCATTAAAAGCGTTAAGCTTATCCTTAATCCACTTGTAGAAAAGCACTTATGTGCACCTTAGGAATGGATTTGAAGTCAGCTCCCAAGTGCTTACTTGTTGAGTAAATCATAACTAGTTTTTTTCTCTTGAACTTAGTCCGTGGGATCTCCAGTCGCTAAGTGAGGTTTCCATTAAGCTGACTCGGTAAGGTTAGGCTTTTAGACCCATTCCCCTCGATGCGCAGTTTATACGCTCTCCACTTAAACCTTTAGTAAGCGGATCCGCTAAATTATCCTTTGACGATACAAAGTCAATAGAGATAATTCCATTTGAGAGCAACTGCTTCACGGTATTATGTCTACGACGAATATGTCTAGACTTACCGTTGTATATAACATTTTGTGCCCTAGATATAGCTGCTTGATTATCGCAGTGTATACATATAGCGGGCACTGGCTTTTGCCATAATGGTATATCTTCTAAGAATTGTCGAAGCCATTCTGCTTCTTCTCCAGCCTTATCTAAGGCTATGAATTCCGATTCCATAGTGGAACGGACAATACATGTTTGCTTAGAAGACTTTCATGATATCGCTGCTCCTGCTAGAGTAAATACGTATCCGCTAGTTGATTTTGATTCCTCAGAATCTGCAATCCATTAGCATCACTGATCCTTCCAGTACAGGTGGATACTGTCCATATCTCAAGGCATATTCCTTGGTATGTGATACGTAACCCAATACTCGTAGTAGAGCGGTCCAATGTAGATCACTAGGATTGCTAGTGTATCTACTTAACTTGCTTACAGCGTAAGCAATATCGGGTCTAGTGCAATTCATCAAATACATTAGACTTCCGATAATGTGAGAATACTCCAACTGGCGTATTCTAGTTCCTGTATTCTTATGAAGGTGGATGTGTGGAGAAAAGGATTTGTATTTTCCTTTATCTCATGATCCTTGAATCTTTCTATCATCTTATCCACATAGTGAGATTGAGATAGACTGATTCCATCTGGTGTTCTGGTGATTTTAATTCCTAAAATTACATCAGCAACCCCAGATCCTTCATGTCAAAACTGTTGGATAACATTGTTTTAGTGGACTTAATAATCTCAATATTAGTCCCAAGTATCAACATGTCGTCTACATAAAGACAAACAATGATACATGCATTTCCAACTGTTTTAGTGTACACACTTATCGCATTCATTGATAGTGAATCCATCTTTGATCATGACACTATCAAATTTCTCATGCCATTGTTTTGGAGCCTGCTTTAAACCGTATAGGGATTTTATCAATTTACACACCTTGTGTTCTTGGCCCTTGACTTTAAATCCTTCAGGTTGCTCCATATATATCTCTTCATTTAATTCACCATTTAAGAATGCAGTCTTGACATCCATTTGATGGATATCTAAGTTGTGCAATACTGCAATTGCAATTAACATTCGAATGGACGTTGTTCTTATTGCTGGTGAATAAGTATCGAAGTAGTCAAGTCCTTCTTTTGTCGATAACCCTTGGCTACTAATCTACCCTTGTACTTATCGATAGATTCATCGGGTTTTAATTTTCGTTTGAAAATCCACTTACACCCATTGGTTTACTGCCCTGAGGCAAGTTTACCAATTCCCAAGTATGATTACTTAGTATGGATTCTATTTCGCTATTTATAACTTCTTTCCACATTTGTGCTTCTGGGGTTGACATATCCTCTTTAAATGTTTGAGGCTCGCTCTCAATAGCGTATGCTATGAAATCTGGACCAAAAGATTTTGAGATTCTAGATCTCTGACTTCTTCTTGGTTCAGTTTCCGCATTAACAGTCGGTTCCTCGGAACTTTCGTTCCTGAATGCCATCTCGTGTGTTCTTTTCCCAGAAGTCTTATCTGCTTCCCGTTTGTACGGAAAGATGTCTTCAAAGAACACAGCTCTCTAGATTCGATAATCATGTTTACATGAATATCTGGTATCTCTGATTTATGAACCAGAAATCTGTAGGCACTACTATTCAAGGCATAGCCTATGAATATGCAGTCCATAGTTTTTTCTCCCAACTTAGTCTTTTTAGGTAATGGTGCTAGCACTTTGCTAGGCACCCCGACATTTTGAGGTAATGGTAGGAAGGTGTCCTTCCATGCCATAACTCGAATGGTATAAGACCAAGTTTCTTGTGGGGTACTCTATTTAGAATATAATTTGCAGTTAATAGAGCTTCCCCCCACAAGTTCTGCGGAGCTCCAGAACTTACGAGCATGGAATTAACCATCTCCTTCAAAGTTCTGTTCTTCCGTTCAGCAATTCCATTCTGCTGAGGAGTGTATGGTGCTGTAGTTTGATGGATTATACCAAAATTAGCACATAACTCACTAAAATCATTTGATTCATATTCTCCGCCTCTATCGGATTTTAGAATCTTGATTTTCTTGTTGAGTTGATTCTCAACTTCGGCTTTATATGTTATAAATATATTTATTGCCTCATCCTTACTGTTTAAAAGATACACATAACAGTATCTTGTACAGTCATCAATAAAAGTAATAAAATACTTTTTACCGCCTCTAGTTGGCATAAACTTCAAGTCACACAGATCACTATGAATTAACCCTAAAGGTTCTGTATTTCGATCAATTGAGTGAAATGAATTTTTCGCCAGCTTGGCCTCAACACAAATCTCACACTTGCGAATTTCTTCCAAGTTGAGTTTAAGAATATATCTCAGATTAGACAAGTTCTTCAAAGACTTATAATTTACATGCCCTAATCTAGCATGCCACAAAATAGGAGACTCAAGCAAATAAACAGAAGAATTTCTTTTATTTATAAGTTTCGGGTACAAATACATACTTTTTATTTACCACTGCAACATTGGCTTTAAAAAGTCCATCAACAAGATAACCCTTTCCCACATACATCCCTCCCTTAGTAAGTACAAATTTGTCGGATTCAAATACCATTCTAAATCCTTTCTACTAAGTATTGATCCGGAGATAAAATTCTTGCGGATGTCTGGAACATGAAGCACATCGTTAAGAGTAAGCTCTTTCCCCGATGTCCACTTCAGGATGACCTTGCCCTTTCCTTCAACCTTTGAGGAAGCTGAATTACCCATGAATAGTTGCTCATCTTGCTCCAGTATTTGATATTCAGAGAATAATAATTTCTCAGAGCAGATGTGCCGAGTAGCCCCAGGTCTACCCACCAATCCTTATTGTTGGTTGTCAGATTCACTTCTGACACCACAGCTGAAAAGCTTGGAGACTCATGGCGGTCCAAGTTTGCCTGTGGGTGGCTTTTCTTGTTCTTTTTGAGACAGCTGCGACACTCATTCGCCTTATGCCCCTCTTTGTTGCAGATGTAGCAGGTTCCCTTGAAGCGCATGTTCTTGCCTTCTTGGACCTTGCCTTTGTACCCCTGAGAAGTCTTCTTCCGCTTTAAGCCTTTGGAAGTAGACGCTTTCCCCTTTGAGTCTTCGATCACATTGGCTTTTGCTTCGTAGGAGTTCTTATTGCTCCTTTTCTCGGACTTTCTGTTGTCCTCCTCGATTCGAAGCCTCACAATGAGATCTTCCAACTTTAACTCCTTTCGCTTGTGCTTCAGATAGTTCTTGAAATCTCTCCACGCAGGTGGGAGTTTCTCCACGATAGTAGCAACCTGAAATGTTTCAGGTAGAATCATACCTTCGGCTTCTATCTCGTGCAGGATAAGTTGGAACTCTTGCACCTGACTGATTACAGTCTTGCTGTCCACCATTTTGTACTCCAGAAATCGTCCTACGACGAACTTCTTGGTACCAGCATCCTCAGTCTTGTACTTCTTGTCAAGACTGGCCCATAACTTTTTTGCCGTTGTTATAGGACTGTAGACATTGTAAAGAGAGTCATGCAGTCCATTTAAAACATAATTTCGGCAAAGGAAGTCACATTGAGTCCATGCATCAGTTGCAGGCTCTGGTGGATCTTCTTGCAGGAATCTGGCCAGATGAAGAGTGGTCAAGTAGAAGAGCATCTTCTGTTGCCACCTCTTGAATTCTGTGCCATCAAATTTTCCTGGCTTCTCCGGCTTCGGGTTAGGAAGTGGAGTTGGCATCAAAGCTTGCATGTTTGGTGCCTTGCTTGAGCTATCTTGATTAGTCTCAGACATTTTCTTCACAGTTCAAGCAGAACAGAAGTAAGAAACGTTAATTGTCTTAAGATTGTTGGGATTCTGCTTAACAAGAATCAATCTGACAACTAATCAAGATCACTGAGATATCAACAATCTAATTGGCCAGGTCGGCAAATATCAGGTGGGAGGTTTTCCGTTCAATAGAACGTTCCTTAATTTAAGAACCACCTTTCAATTTCCTTCCTTGGTTAAAGCACCAATTAGACTGAATCTAAGTCAGTCTCGATATACTATAAAGTATATCCCCTGTATAAAGGACTTAACCACTTATACAGTATTTGAAGTGGTACGCTTAGAGCGAATCTCCTTAAGACAATTACGTCCCCCGCACCGGTGCTAACGGGATAATGGACGTTGGTCTCCAAGATACAACACTCCTTCACGGTATTTGGATAGCATTACCAAATCACCGTACGGTCGAACCGGAGTCAACTAGTACCTTCCACAGGATCGTTGAAGCGGCGGTACAAGGACAAATTTCAAATGAATATTTGCCTTTACTTTGGAGTAGCACCCACTGTTGAGTACGAAGGAAGGTAGAAGAATATTCTTCTTCAGAAGTACCAGATTCAGACAACAATTCTATAAAAAGAATCTGTTGAATTTTCTGATTCCTCTTTCAGAACGAATTTTTTTGCAGAATCTTCTTTGGAAGTCGCTTCGGAAACCGAGTTACGGATTTCCCACTTCTCGCTGGAAGTCACTTGGCTTCAGAACTCCACTGCCAGAATGCAGACTTAGAACTCTGAGAGAGAGAGACTGTTGTTGGAGTTGGTGTTTCAATTGAGAGATGGGAGCGCTTTACATAGCATTCCAGGAGGGACTAACAGGTTCGAACCCAACGAAAGGATGCAACGGTTCGGTTTGAACTGTTGCAACCTTTGGCCGTCCATTGGTTCACAACTTTTGGCAGTCCAAACAGGTTCGCAACCTTTGGCGGATCGGTTCAGATCCTGACAGCGGAGCGGGTCTGTTGGCGGGGCACCGGCACCGGCGCCGGCCGGCCGCCGCCACATGTGCGGGCGGGCATAGATCCCTCCAATCGCGCGCGAAAACTCCAAGTACCCAAAGGGCATGCCCTTTGTTCTCAATTTTCTCTATTTATACACCACAAACTTCCATTCCATGGCCAATGAGGGACTAAATGCTTTTAGCTACCTTTAGTCCCGTTTTGATTTTGAATTAGGCAATCTTTAGACTTGAATATCTCATTCATTCGAAGTCGGAATTGAACATGTGAATATACCACGTTCATCCCCAATGGAAGGAGAACACACTCCAACCATCATCCAATTGATTCGATCAACGGATCTCGCCATAATTCAATCGAAGATTCATACTTATATCCTTCAATTCCAACAGGAACAAGTGCAACATCTTTAAATAATCATGGAACCCGAACTCATGTTCTGTGTAAAATTCTAATTCAACAGATAATCTGTATTTGCATTAAACTCATACTTAGGAACCAGTTTGGTTTAGCATTATTCGATTGATCATTTTGTGTTCCTTTACTTGAGACATATTCTAGTACATTTTTGTTTGATAACTGGAGATATGTTGGTTGTGACAATACCAGAGACTTTGTTGAAGAAAAAAAAAATCTGGCATATTAATGCAGAATGACAACTTTCCCATATGGCTCCATATGTAGGATCCTGGGCATCAATCTTTTCAAGAAACTACATCCAAAGTGGAGGGCCATTATGCTTGCAAAGAAAAATGTGGGATGTGGGGATGTCTGGAGAAGTTCACAACAGCTTAAAACATTTCAACAATGTCATACCCTTGGTTAAGTGCCACCATCAAGGCTTTCATCCAATTATATGGATCCAAAAAGCCGATGTATTTCATATAATGAATCATTTTGTTTGATTCCTCTTACTCATATATGTTCCCTTTGTTCCTAATTTTGCACACATTGTTCATTAAAGAAGTTGTGAAATATATTAGAGCAATATTTGTTTTGGGTGATGCAAGTGAAAAGCATTATTTGACCTGCTCTCAACCTGTTTCAAGTAGAAATTTCTGTATTATGATGTTCATCTAGCTGCCATTGTTGTGTTCAGATATTGGGGTTGTGATGCTGATAGTGGGCCCCAGGGAAGGGGTCTCACTCAGTAGGATATATTTATGGGCAGGTATGGGATTTAATGTGAGCAAGGTCCTAACACTGCAATGTATGTTTATGTAGGGACCAGGCCTTCATCGAATCCATGCTGATGCCTTCAATATGCATGGGCAATGCCCTTGGTTAGAAACTTTGAACTCTCGTGACCTCTGAATGTAGGGCAGGTTTCCTTTGTTAGATAACTGGGGGGCATCAGTGAGGGGGAGAGGACTAGGCTTGTGGGTTTGGGCTCGGATTCGTTGGACCGTGTAACGCGCGGTCTACCAAATCTAAACATTGTCCTTGTATGATTCGATAAACTACGAATGCAAAATGTGTTTAGATGCATGTTAGTGCATATATCGCGTGTTCCGAATATGAGCCTAGACTGCTAGTTTGAGTGAGACCTAAGAACTCTCTTTGTTTCTTTTGGGAGAATTGTTTCTAGCCTCATGAATTATAAAAGGTTTCAGGCCTGTTGGATTTTTGAAATATTTTTTTAAACCTGATAATTTTTCTAATGAGCTGTTACATTCTTGCTTCTTCTCAAATTTTCAAATCACAGGTAACTTTTTTTTTTTTTGGCTGGAAAATGGTTTGCAGCTGCTAAATAATTGTGATGGAGGAGCTGCTTTTTTTGGATGATGATTAAAGGAAGGGGTGAGAATTCCAAGAAATTCACTGCTGGGAGCTCAATTTGCTCTACTGGCTGCAGTATTGGTGGTGGTAGGGCATGGACTCAGGCTATCCAAGATTTGTGATCATGGGTCTCGGATTTGCTAGGAATGGCCATTGGAATTGATTGAGGATCTGAAATTCATTCAGGCTTCTTCACTGACATTTTAGATTGAGGGCTTGGTTCCAGAAATGGGGCAATTTTTTTTTAAAAAAAACTCTTTTCTAAAAATAATTTTAGAAATAGACTTCCACCAAAAATATTTTCAAACATAATCCTCTGACGCGTCTGGGGCTGCCAACCCCGATCAAATTAATTTTTCTTGAGCTGCATTCCTTCGATCGGGGTTGTCAACCTCGGTTGCATGACATATATCTTTTTGATTTTTTTGGCTGACATATATTTTTTTTGATTTTTTTGTCTCAGTTGGGTTGCCAACCCCGGGCGAACTATTTTTCAATTTTTTAAAATTTTTGAAAAGCAACAACCTTCCTTCCAATTTTCAAGTGAACAACATCCACTTGACCTCGTGCATGCATGAGGTCAAGTGAACGTTCACTTGCTTAGCGGGGGTTGGCAAACCGGGCAAGGAAAAAAAACACAAATCTGCTTGCAAGCGGCTCATCATTAAAAAAAATTTATTTAAGTTTGGCTTGGCCGGGGTTGGCAACCCAGCCAAGCCAACTTTTTTAAAAAAAGAAAATAATATAGTCTGACGATCGACTGAACACAAGTCACAAAAAATATAGGTTCGTCCGAATTTGCCAACTCCAGGCGAATTAAAAACTGTCCTCTTTGGCCAGCGCCAGCACCACAACGGCGGCCAGCGCTAATGTGACACCGATGTGTCGCTGATGTGATGTATCAGAAATCTATTCTTGAAAATATTTTTGGTAGGTCTATTTTTGAAATTATTTTTAGAAGATTTTTTAAAAAAAAAATTTTCGCCCTCCTCACTAGCATGAGCCATATAAGATTAATGCTCATGAGACTCAAAATATATAAAGACTGTTCATTAAACTTAGAATTTATAATTTTCTAAATTTGGTTACCACCCCCCCCCCCCCCCCCCCCCCCCCCCCCCCCCCCCCCCCCAACCCATTTTTTCTGGGTATGCAGTGATGGTGTCCCTAGATATCGGATATGACAATTACTATTCTATTGAGAAAACAAAATAATATGATGGAAATATGAGAGTTCATGTTAATTTTTTAAGGTTTCTTACATTTTCTTTTTAAATTAAAAGATAAAGCAAATGTTCTGACGATAATATATATTACCCTAGCTAATTAATTCTTTGATAAATTGTGAGAACTGAACTTGAAACCTCCATGTTAACAATAAAGAGTGGCTAATATGCTTTCACTGTTCTTAAAATTTATTTACTTGTCTCAAAGAAAGTAGGAGACCAAAACCAAAAAGAAACAAGGATAACATTGAAATGCAGCTGGAAAAAAATGAGCTGATAACAACTAAAATTTTTGGTGAGAGAAAATTTATAAAAAAAAAAAGAAATTTGCAAAGTGAAAAGAGTTGGACTGATTGTAATAATTAACTAACAGAGTAATAGATTCATTACCCTTGGAAACAAACAAGCAAGAGAATAAATGCCTTAAAAATTTGACATCATTTGTTTTCATGCATTTTCTAAAGCACAATCTTCGGATTTCTTAAATTGGGCACATAAAATTGGCAACATTTTCTAGATTTAAACCTCTGCAATAACCTTTTTGCGATAACAACCTTGATCAAAAAAGGAATATCAAATTGCTTCCTCTGGCCACTTCAACTGCCAACACCACCACATCTAAGGAACGGATATTGCCACCCAAAGAAATGATGAAGGCACCCACCCATTTTCAATCCTGGGTTTGACTGAGTATTATAACCCTAGAGCAAAAGAGTTATATACCCTACAAAGAGATTATAATTATAAAAAAAACCCAATTGATAAAGGCACCCATCAAAGAATAGCCTTATGATGAAGGCACCCCCTCTCCCCAGCTCATTACACTCACATTTTCAAAAACCTACATAATTTAAAGCACCCACACCCAAAACTTTACCCACATTCCTTTGTTGACAGCTATCACTAAGTAACTAACTACGCTAGAGCATCATAATAGTGAAAATGTAAGTTTTTTCGTTAAAAATCACAGATTTTAATGTTTTTTTATCGAAGTGAGTTCGCCTCCTGTTCGGTCGATGATTGCTAAGTAGGTTTATAATAGTTCGGTTAATTACAACCAAATAAAGAATAAATGTTCGGCCATCACCGACCAAAAAATTACTTAAAGTTCGGTCAATATATCTGTAACACCCCGTTCCTGAAATACGTACTCAGATACATGTTTTGATTTTTTGATCATATGCTTTGATTCCCCCCTTATTTTTTATTTTATGATTATTTATATCATCGTTTGGTATTGGATGGGATTCCTAGATCCAGAATTAACCTGAGTCTGAATCGGGGACCCGATCCAGTGTACTAATCAATTTGATCTTTCCGGTAGTCTGATTTGATCGATTTTGATTTCAAACATCATTTTTCAATATTTTAGACTTTTCATGATTTTTCGGAATTTATCTGAATTATTCTGTAAGATCTTCAAAATCGGTGTCGACCGGTATCGTTGGTCGATTCTCAGATTTTTTTTTTAAAATTTACAAATGGAGTTGAATTTCTCAAATTCAAATTCGCTTTTACATTATTTCTTAAATCACATTTTCTACTTTAGTACATTTTTGGAGATTTTTCTGAATTTATCAAATTCGACCAGATTTGAGGTCAGTTGGTATCACCAGTAGATTCCAAGATTTTTATTTTGAAAATGAGATTGGAATTATAAAATCTGATTTCATCATATATTTTAAATAATATTTTCTATTTTTTGAATTTTTGGGGATCTTTCTGAATTACTTCATTTTTCGGGCTTTTATGGTATTTTTGGGGTTTTCCCAGATTTCGGAGTTTTACCCAGATAATTTTCTTTTTCTCTTTTCCAATTTTCTCCTCCGCTCATTCTTTTTTTCTTTTCTTTTCTTTTTCCTTTCTTTTCTTTTCTCAAATTTTCTCCACCACTCAAAACCCCCAAAATATCTGACCCCTCCTTCTCTCTCTTGCTCCTAACGCGGAGCTGCCCCCGACGTGGGGCTCAATTCCCTATTTCCCTTTAAATCCCTCTTAATTCTCTCTTTCTCTCCTCCAATATCTCTCACACTTTCTTAGTCTCTCTCCCTCTTTCATGCAATCTCTCCTCCAACTGGTCAGTGGCCACCACTGACGTCCACCCACTTGGCCAGGGTCCATAGCTAGCGGCGACCCCCTTTGACGTCCTCCCCTCTTCCCCAACTCTCCTCCTCTCTCAAGTCCAACATCACTTCACCACCATCTTCATTTTCTTCTTTTTTAAATCCATCACCACCATTATCACCACATCCTCCACCATCACCACCTTCCTCCCAACTCCGGCGGTCCCATGGTCGGCGGCCAACACCATCGACCACTCCTACACCCCTCTCCATCTCCATCTTCCCCAATCTCCACCATCCCTTCAATTCAATTAAAACCACCTCCATCTCCATCTTCATCTTCTTCAAAATACACCACCTCCATCACCAAATTACCACCTCCTCCTCAATCACAACACCCACAACCTATTTCTTCCTCCTCTCCCTTCAATTTCATCAATCCACCACCAAATCACTAACTCCACCACCCAAAATCACCACCATCAACATCATCTCCACCTTCAAACCATCACCACCCAACACCACTTACTCCTCCCCTCTCCTCTAATTAGCCGGCGCCGCCCCTCCCGGCCGAAGGGCCGCCGCCCCCTGGCCGCGTGCAGCCAGCGCCGACCAGCCTGGGCCCCTTTACGTGCCTGCCTCTCTCTTCCTCTTTCTTTTCTTTCTTTTTCTCTCCTTTATTATTTTCCTTTCATACTCTCTATCTCTCTCTACTAATTTTCTCTCTCCTCTAATTTTCTCTCTCCTCCGTCACTCCTCTCTCTATATTTTAATATATTTAACGCGTATACGCGATAGTATTTAGAGTTTTCGGGATTTTTATGACATATTCTAAGGACTTATAGGCGAGTGTTCTCGCTATATTGCGTTTTCCCGCTTCGACGGTGTTGGCCCAGAGGCCTTTCACCTTAGTTTTGATGATGACTAACTTATGAAGGTTAGTTTACTAATGATCTTGTGTTTAATAAGTTTCAGATATTGATCAAGATCTTAGTAAGTGATTAGCTTCAATAAATAATTCAAAGTCAAGTTTTGGAGCTAACACATGATGATTCTAGAGCTCGCGCGTCAAGATAGCATCTAGCACTCGGTTGGAGTCAAACTCATTTGGATCGTATTTGGATCGAGTCAGCTTGGAGAAGGAGTTCTACAAGAAGACTTCGGTTTATTTAGTTTAGTTTTGTTTTAGATTTGTGTAAGGATAGCTTAATCTTGATATGCTTAAGTATACACACACAAGAAAAATAGTTTTTGATTTCGGTTTAACCAGTTTGGGATTTTTAAAGAATACATATATGATTTTCATGAATAGATTGAATCAAAAGAAGTTTTACATGGTTTATATGTATAGTGGATTCATCCATATACATTGTTTAGTTTATATTGTCTAAAAACTTACTTTGGTGTATTTCTAGTTCATGGTTTCAAGTTTTGTTTTTAACAAAACTTAGTTTTGAATTATTGTCAAAAACATAGATATATCTCTTATATGTGTATTAGATTTTATCCATGTTGGCCAAAGGTCCATCACTCTAGTTTTGATGATGATTAACTCATGTAGTTATAATACTAATGATCTTATGTTTAAATTAGTCTCAGATATTTGATCAAGATCTTAGTTGGAGTTTGCTTCAACAAAGGATTTAAAATCAAGTTTTGGAACTAGCAAATGTCGATTCAAGAGCTCGCGCATCAAGATTGCATCAAGTACTCAAGAGGAGCCTAATTCATTGGATCAAGATTTGGACCAAGTCAAGAAGAAGAAGAGGATCTTCAAGAGAAGACTTGTGTCTAGGTTTGTTTGTAGTAAGATTTTGTTTTTAGATAAAATATAAAGGATAGGTTAGTTGGTGGATTGCTCAAGTTCATATACACTCACATACAAGATTTATATGTGTTTTCATAATAGAGTTTTCGTTTTGAAAAATACCAGTTTGATTTTAAGTTTCAAAATATACATATTTTTTATCAAAACTTAGTTTAGAGCTTAATGTCAAAAACATAGATATTTCATCATATATATGTAGTGGATCATATCCATACACACTAAGCTTCAAAAGTGTTTAAAATATCTTATTTTTATATTTGGAGGAGTTTTAAAAAAATCGGTTTTCAATTTGGAAAAATCATTTTGCAAAATACAGATTTTTGTTTAAGGCAAAACTTTCATATTACAAAAATAGTTCAAAATGTTTGTAATATGTTTTGATTTTTACTTAAATATGTTTGTAAATCAAAGTATATTACTGAACTTATTTTTGTAGATTTTATGAGAATTTATGGGATTTTATTGAAGGAAAAAAACCGAGTTTTAAATCCCTAAAAACTTGTTTCTGGCCTTCTGCCGGTCGATCGCACGGTCGACCGTGACAGAGGTCGATCGACCGACGTGCATAAACGTGCACGACTTGTTTGGCTGGAGGGCCAGTCGACCGACCCGGTCGACCGCCAGAGAGCTCTGCTCTCTGGAAATGGCCCCGGTCGACTGGGCGGTTCTTGTATCCAGGCCACGGTCGACCGGCCGGTCGACTGCTGGCACAATGGTCAGAAATCTAACCATTGGCAATCAACCGGGGGGTCGATCGATAGCAGACCAGGTTGCTGAGTTGGCCTCCAACGGCCACATTTTTGAAGCCTATAAAAGGAGCTTCTCTTGGACTGTTTTCCATAAGATTTTAAGAGAGTTTTTGGGCTAGTTTTTCCTACCTATATCAGTGGTTTTATCCACATGTTTTAGAGCCTATATTTTCAAATCAAAAGGAGAGTTATCAAGAGTTTTTAAAAGTAATTTCTTGAGTTTTCACCACCAAATCAATCCTAGTTTTTCTCACGCATACTTAAGCTTTCCATTGCTATATCAATCTTATAGGAGAGTTGTTGTGAGAGTGTTTGTAAGTAATCAAAGTGTTTAGATCTCCAAGTGTTTCATCTTATATTTGAGGAGGCGGACTTGCGGGTTCGCGTTGTTTCGAGTTCTAGTGAGAGCTCGGTGTAGAGGTACGGCCTCGGTAAGCTAGTGTGCTTGCGGTGTGTAGTTCTTGCGGGAACGAGAGAGGGACTAGTGAGTCCAATGAGTTCTAGTGTGAACTTGTTGTAGGTGTTGCGGTACCGAGTGATCCGGTGGGATCGGTTTATAGTGAAAATCCTTCATAGTGTTGAAGGCGGAGACGTAGAGCAAGGGTGCTCAAACCTCGAAACAAATCTTCCGTGTTTGCGATTGCTCTCTCTATCTCTCACTTGTGTTTATATCTTGTATACTTATATTGATTTCATCTTTATATGCTTGATATATCTTGTGCTATATTGTTATATGTTTGGGGATTGTTTGCTCACACTTGTGTTCAACCAAGAGAGGCATAACAGCACCTCAACTCTTATCTAGAGGAATCTTGAGGAGTTAGTCCAGAACCCTTCACCGAAAATTCGGCTACACTCTTAGGTTATACCTTGTGTATTTAACTTAATAGTTTTTAGTTTGCATAAATAGTTTTAATTCCACATTAATTCATCATTAGATTACTAGTCATCTATTCACCCTCCTTTAGGTGATTTCAATTAGTATCAGAGCCTCGTGCTCTTGATTTGGGTCTAACAACCTAGAGTTAAAGATCCTCATTATAGCTAATCACAATATTTATGCACACACATGGATTTCATGTCACCTCCCACTTTTGATATTCTTAACATTCAAACTTGGAAGGTTAAGATGTCATTCACCTCAAAGCCTTAGGGATTCATGTTTATTTTGTCACTATTAAAGATTCATATTGTTTAAATGACAAACATCTAGAGGCTAATGCAAAAGCCATCCATGCTTTAAAGTCAACCCTAATTGATGAATATTTATTTAGAGTTTCTAATTTTGATTCGGCTTTTGTAGTAAGGAACACTTTAGTCTCCCTTGGCGAACAGAGCAATATTATGCGGGGAGCAACTCGGATGATGGAAGTGATGCTTTCAACTTATGCTACATGGTCCAAGGAGATAACCCCCTTGAGATAAATTCTGAATCCGAGCTTGATGAGGATGTTAACTTGTCATATGATGATCTTGCTTCATTTTGTCAACAACTTCTTGAAAAATATGACATGCTTAAAAAGAATAATAAGAAAATGAAAAGTAAATTTGATTCCTTGATAAAAGAAAAAGATTCTTTTCAAAAAAAAATAGAAACGGGATAATATTTCCTTGACATCTAAATTGAATGATCTTTGTGAAGGAAATACTTCTTTGAAAAATAAGATTATTTTGGTGAAAAAAGAAAAAGAAATTGCTTTGAATGAAAACAACTCTTTAAAAAGAAAAATTGTTTCAAAGGAAAAGGAAAATGTTTCTAAAAAGAACAAGATTGTTGACCATGCTTTTTATGCTACAACCATTGATAAAAATAAGATTGAATTTTTAAAAAATAGAATAGATTATTTGAGCTCAACTTTGTACAATTGTGCATTCAATCATTCTAAATTGAAAACCTTATTTCAAAAGAAACAAGCTCCACATGTTCATGCACATCACACACGACACACATATGCACACTTTGCATATCATGATCATACTCATTCTCATGTCCATGCTAGAGTGTACAAGTGTATACATTATGGTCGTAAAGGCCATTTAGCAAAATTTTATTATGATAAGATAAACCATATTAATTTTGCTAATAATGTTTGGGTTCCAAATAAAGCTAACCCTCGTGGACCCAAAAGAAAATGGGTACCAAAGTCCCCAACTCTTGTGTTTGGTGTAGGTGTGAGCTCTCACATGACGTGAGAGGTTTGGTGCCTTGGTGGTGGATGCATGGGCTAGATGGATATACAAAATTGATGCACCGCTATCAAGGTAGTTTTGGTGGGAGGACCACCATGTTTTGGAGACTTGGTATATAGTTCTTATAGTTTGGTAACTATCTCTAAAAACTCCTATTTTAATTTACATGCTTTTATTAATGGCTTTAGCATGTTTTGGTTTAAATGCTTATTTTGTTAAATGATCATGTTTTACGCTTTATAAGGTGATTACTTGTTTAGGTGTAATTTTCATTAAGACGTGTGTATATACTTGTACAAGTAGTGAGTTACACTTGATCATTAGATGTTTGTGCTTCATTTTTCATTTGTACTCATTATATGTACACGTATAACCTAGTTTTGATGATTCTTCCATTTACACTTGTTATCCCTATTTTTTTGTGTTTTGCTTCATGTATATGTAATTCTTGTTCGAAACTAATAAATATACATGTATACTCTTGAGTCACTTGCCTTCATGCAAATACTATTTTGGACTCTTTTTATGTTTGGGATATGTATGCATATTTCTAGTTTTGATAAAACATATATATACCTTGAAGTTTGTTTTTAAATGAAAATTAATTTTTTGTATTCTACATGTTTTTGATAAAAAGAAATTAATTTTTATCTTGAGCCTCATTGATTATTTCATGAAAATGCTATTTACATGATTCTTATATACTCACACTTCATTTGTTTACTCATGACACTGTCTTCATGAGAAGTTTTGAGCTTTATAGATTTTGAGTGTCAACACTTATGTATTTGGTATGATTCATGATATATATATATATTATTTTTCATGTTTGAAGGATTTTTAACTAGTTTTTCAAAAATTACTTTAACTAGTTATTAATTCTTCAATGGGTTGAGTTTTCAAATTTTGTACAATATTTTCAAACTCTTATTTTTGAAAACCCCTACCAATCCCTTTAAGGGCAGACGAATGGGCGACCATACCTTGTGAGCCTTATTGAAAATCTTTTGTCTTGTGCATGAAAGGGTGTGATAATTATGAGTTATACACTTGATCCTCATCATATGTTCAATTGGTATCACAATTGACATTTTTTATATACTTATAATTTATTTTCTTATATACGTATGCTTTAAATTTCAATTAATATCAATTTCGATTGGTATTTTAATTTTCATACATATATATGATTTGATTGTGCTTGATTTATAATATCCTTACATATTTAAAGCACAAATTATGCTAAGCTTGACTTAAATCTTGATTTCAAATTGGTATATCATTTGTGGTATTTAAATGAGCTTATGCATTATTTTCAATTGGTATTTTTGTTAATGTCAAAAATTACAATATACTTTAATTGGTATCAATATGTTTCAATTTCAATTGAGTTTCAATTTCAATTGGTACCATTTATTTCAATTGGTATCAAAAATGTTTTACCTTTTATTTGGTATCAAAATTTATCATATATTTCAATTGGTATCAAAATATAAGATATTTTCTTTCATTGGTATCAAAATTTACAAATGTTTCAATTTCATTTGGTATCACAAATTTTCAATTTCAATTGGTATCTTAAAAAATGATTTGATTTATATTGCCTATATGCAAGGGGCTTAACATCTCTTCTATATATAAATTCATATTGAGTGTATCTTATATTGAGGAGCTTGGCATCTCTTCTTTATGTGATATACGTGTGTAGGGGGGAGCTTTACATCTCCACTTATACATTATATATTATGCTTTATGTGAGTTAGGGTTCTGTCATCTCTTATTCATGTAATGCATATATGCAAGGGAGCTAACTTAACGTTTTCCTCTTCATGAATGTATATCGCATATACTTCCTTATTGTTGATTGGTTTTTCACCCCTTTGTTGATGATTGACAAAAAGGGGGAGAATGATTTTGAGTTTATATATGCATTTTATTTTATGTTTATACAAAAAGGAGGAGAATGATTAAGTTTATACAAAATGGGAGAAAAGGTTTTTGGGAAAAAGATTTTTGATTTATGCATGTTTCTCTCACCTTATTTATGCATATATATTTGTTTAGTTTTATGAACTTCATTGCAATATCTATATGTTTAGTGTTATGCATGAGTTAAGGGGGAACTTCTATGAAGCTTGACTTTAATTCATGCATATATAACTGCATGAGTTTTGTCATCATCAAAAGGGGGAGATTGTTGGCCCAAAGGCCAATCACTCTAGTTTTGATGATTATTAACTCATGTAGTTATAGTACTAATGATCTTGTGTTTAAATTAGTCTCAGATATTTGATCAAGATCTTAGTTGGTGTTTAGCTTCAACAATGAGTTTAAAGTCAAGTTTTAGAGCTAGCACGTGTCGATTCAAGACCTCGCGCATCAAGATTGCATCAAGTACTCAAGAGGAGTCTAGCTCATTGGATCAAGATTTGGACCAAGTCAAGAAGAAGAAGAACTTCAAGAGAAGACTTGTGTCTAGGTTTGTTTATAGTAAGATTTTATTTTTAGATAAAATGTAAAGGATAGATTAGTTAGTGAATTGCTCAAGTTCATATACACTCACACACAAGATTTATATGTGTTTTCATAATAGAGTTTTCATTTTAAAAAATACCAGCTTGGTTTTTAAGTTTCAAAATATACATGTGTTTTATCAAAACTTAATTTAGAGCTTAATGTTAATAACATAGATATTTCATCATTTATGTGTAGTGGATCATATCCATACACAGTAAGCTTCAAAAGTATTTAAAATATCTTGTTTTTATATTTAGAGGAGTTTTGGAAAAATCGGTTTTCAATTTGAAAAAATCGTTTTGAAAAAATACAGATTTTTGTTTAAGGCAAAACTTTCATATTATAAAAATAGTTCAAATGTTTGTAACATGTTTTGATTTTTACTCAAATATGTTTATATATCAAAGTATATTATTGAACTTATTTTTGTAGATTTTATGAGAATTTATGGGATTTTATTGAAGGAAAAAGACCGAGTTTTAAATCCCTAAAAACTTGTTTCTGGCCTTCTTCTGGTCGACCACACGGTCGACCGTGACAGAGGTCGACCGGGCGGTCGACCGATGTGCACAAATGTGCACGACTTGTTTGGCTGGGGGCCGATCGACCCACCCGGTCGATCGCCAGAGAGCTCTGCTCTCTGAAAATGGCCCCGGTCAACCGGGCGGTCGACCAGCAGAGAGCTACTGCTCTCTGTATCCAGACCACGGTCGACTGGCCCATCGACCGCTGGCACAACGGTCAGAAATCTGACCGTTGACCGGACAACCGGGCGGTCAACCGACAGCAGACCAGGCTGCTGAGTTGGCCTCCAACGGTCACATTTTTGAAGCCTATAAAAGGGGCTTCTCTTGGATTATTTTTCATAAGATTTCAAGAAGTTTTTGGGTTAGTTTTTCTTACCTATATCAGTAATTTTATCCACATATTTTAGAGCTTATATTTTCAAATCAAAAGGAGAGTTTATCAAGAGTTTTCAAAAGTGATTTCTTGAGTTTTTCACCACCAAATCAATCCTAGTTTTTCTCACATATACTTGAGCTTTTCATTGCTATATCAATCCTATAGAGGAGTTGTTGTGAGAGTATTTGTAGGTTATCAAAGTGTTTAGATCACCAAGTATTTCATCTTGTATTTGAGGAGGCGGACTTGCGGGTTCGCGTTGTTTCGAGTTCTAGTGAGATCTCGGTGTAGAGGTGCGACCTCGACAAACTAGTGTGCTTGCGGTGTGTACAGGAACAAGAGAGGGACTAGTGAGTCCAAGGAGTTCTAGTGTGAACTCGTTGTAGGTGTTGCGGCACCGAGTGATCCGGTGAGATCAGTTTATAGTGAAAATCCTTCACAGTGTTGAAGGCGGGGACATAGAGCAAGGGTGCTCGAACCTCGAAACAAATCTCTCGTGTTTGCGATTGCTCTCTCTATATCTCACTTGTATTTATATCTTGCATGCTTATATTGCTTTTATTTTTATATGCTTGATATATCTTGTGCTATATTGTTATATGCTTGGGGATTGTTTGCTCACACTTGTATTCAACCAAGAGAGCCATAGGCGGCACCTCAACTCTTATCTAGAGGAATCTTGAGGAGTTAGTTCAGAGCCCTTCACCGAAAATTTGGTTACACTCTTAACTAATACCTTGTTTGTTTAGCTTAATAGTTTTTAGTTTGCATAAATAGTTTTAATTCCGCATTAATTCACCATTAGATTAGCTAGTCATCTATTCATCCCTCTAGGTGATTTCAATCCATACATAATATGCTTCAAAAGTGTTTCTATATCATGTTTTGTATTTATATAAGTTTTAGAGAAAATAGATTTTCATTTCAAAATTCAAGTTTTGGAAAATATTCGTTTGATTTAAAGCTTCATTTCTATATCAGAAAAATAATTCAAATTGTTTGAAATATGTGTTGAATTTTAGTCACACATATTTGTTCTTCAAATATTTATAAAAACTCAATTTTGTGGATTTTATGTGATTTTATGGGTATTTAAAAGATCAAGTTTTCAAACCATAAAACCCTAACCTGAGCCCACTGGCAGTCAACTGGACCAGAGCTCGGTCGACCGGGCGGTCGACCGATGTGCATAGACGTGCACAGCTTGCCTTGACCTAGGACCGATCGACCAGACAGTCAACTGATCTAAAGATCTTTCTCTCTCGATCTGCCCCCGGTCGACCGTGCGGTTGACCGACCAGAGAGTTCACTCTCTGGTTCTTGCCTCGGTCGACCGGGCGGTAGACCGACAAGCAAATTGCCCTAGGGCGGTAGACTGGGTGGTCGACCGATAGCCCTAACAGTCAGAAATCTGACTGTTGGCCAGTCGACCTGGCAGTCGACCGACAGGTTAGTTTTGACCTGATCTGAATCGAACGGCTACATTTTCAGACCCTATAAATATGGGTCTTTTGAGGCCAGTTTTAACTAAGATTTTTTAGAACAATTTTTTCCACCTTCTCAAGTGTTTTTAACAAAGTTTTCAAAAGAGTTTTTGTGCCAATTTTCTCTATCTTTATTTGTTTTCAAAGTTTTAAAAAATCAAAGAAAATTAAGTCTTTGAGAATTCTATTTTGTTTTTTATTTTATATATCCATCAAAAAGTTTTTCTCAAGTTTTTTATTTGTTATTTTATTTTCAAATACTTTATTTTCTTACATACTTGAGCTATCATCTCAAATCTATCTTTAGGATCTTTGTATTGTGAGAAAATTGTTTGTGATCTTTCAAGATCATCAAGAGAAATTGTTCGTGATCTTTGTGATCACCAAGTGTATTTTTCTTTACTTTGAACTTGGCTAGTTGCCCCCTCTTGTGGAGAGGTTTGTGTTTGGGAGAAGAGTTATGTACTCCCTGTGTAGAGTTATAATTTCTCAGTGGAGGTCCCTTTGTGTAAGGTCCTGTGTAGATGTAGTGAAAATCGTTCTGTGTGAAGGCAGGGACGTGAGCAGTGGCTCGAGCCTCAAAACATATCTTGGTATTTGTATTTGATCCACTATCCCTCAACTCCATCTCTCTTATATCTTGCATTGCTTTATATTGTTCATATTCATATGCTAGATATTGTTTGTGTGTGCCCATACTTGTGTTCAACCAAGAGAGTTTATTAAAGCACATCAACTCTTAATCTAGCGAAATCTAGAGGAGTAGTTTCAGAGCCCTTCACAGGAAATTCGGGCTCACTTTTGGTTACACATAGTGTGTTTGTAATTAAGTTTTAAGTTTCGTATTATTTGTCCTAGATTAGCAAGTACACATATTCACCCCCTTCTAGGTGTATTTCAGACGGATGATTTGTATTATGTGAGTCGTTTGTATTTGTAATTGTGGGTGTGTACATGTATTCTGGGGACACGTGTATTCGTATCGGTGTGACGAATAGTTGTAATATTGTAGTTTAATTCCTGTATATGTATATTGCTATAATATCTGCTCTATTACCATGCGTGGCTGACTCTTCGAGGTCGTTGGTTCTCGGACTTAAATCTCTTAGGTTTTCCAGCTCGGTTGAGAGCCTAACTAAGTCGTGTGACTGTATAATTAGTCTATTGGATACTTCGTCAGGCACAGCTCACTACGCTCCCGCTTTGTTCAATCTTTGGACTTAAACCCTTTGGATTTTACTAGCTATATCGTGTGGTTGCGAGCCGAACTTAATTGCATAGCCTCGTCAAGCACGGTTTAGCTATATCCCTACTTACTCAGCCTCCGGGCTTACTCGCTTGTCGATTCTGTTGCCTGCTATTTATATATGCATGTGTGTTATTTGGTACTAACATTTCCTGTAGGTACTTACTCAGCCTCTAGGCTTAACCGCTATGTGGTTATATACTATAACCTCTGAGTTTAACCTCTCTGAGGTTTATTAAAGTCCTCTGAATTTTCTTTACGCTATGCTTGGTAGGCGGACCTAACGTTCAACACTTTATGGCTAACTCCATTTGAGCGTAGTTACTCCGTGAGCGCTGCTTCGTCATGGGCGTTTAGCTATGCCGTGAGCGGTAACCACGCCGAGCGTGATAACATCTAGTGTTGTATATTAACTTCATTCCAGCTTTGCTTAGCTCCGCTTAGATTTTCTCTTACTTACTTGCCCGCTTACCTGCTTGATAATTTAACTATTATTCTTTTCTTGATGGTTGTGAAGAGTTCGAAATCATTAATTATACTTTTTTCAAAACTGTATTGTTTTCTTGTATTCGCACCGATCCCCTGTACTAGTATTGTTTTCTTGTATTTGTACCGACTTCTATATTGGTATCAATTTTCTATATTGTGACATATGACAGTTAATATCTGTCGTGTTAATCACTTGACATGCTATTACTTACTATGTAGATCACCTGACACCTGCTTGTTACTATTTGTTATGCTATTACCTATCACCTGTCACCTACTTATTATCACCTGATATTTGTATATTATCACTTGTCACCTTCCCTGCTTAACACTAGACTTGTGATTATCATATTACGAAAATTCTGTAATTGTTATCTTATATTATATACAGTGACCTATATCCCTAATACTCATGTTTTCCTGAATTTTTGCACTTGACCTGCTCCTGTTATTCCCGTAAATTGATAATTAATTCGTGATAATAAAAAGGATAACTTACACCGGGTAAGAGACATACCGATGGACTTCAAGTGGTGTATATGTTTACGGTGGTATTAGATATGTTGAGTAACTAAAACTTTCGGTTTTACCTGAGCGCCTCCAAGTGTTCCGAGGGAGCGCTGGCTCCCTACCTCATGTTATATTCCTAAATAGGCATACAATAAGACCCACCTCCTATACACCTTACTGCTGGTTTGTACACCAGCAACAGAACACGTTGGACCGTGGTCCCAGGCATGCACGGGACTTACTGTAAACATAACCCCTTGGTTTCATCATCAGTTTCCAATAACAATATCGACTTACTCATATATGGAGTTGTGGGATAGAACGTACGCCACATACATACTTAGATATATGGGTCGGACGAGTAATAATAACAAAGTGCTAATATAATAACTCGTCGTACTGCTTTGCAATTCGGATTGTATACACTCGGATTACGGTGAAGTAAGGCATAAGGTATATAGATGAGGGTTTTCTTATTTGGATTATTCGACGTACTAGTTTTGTGAAGCCGTAAACTGAGCTTGCACAACTGGTTTTGCTTGTATTCAGTCTTTATTAGTTTTATTGATTTTTTCAGTTTTATGCTGTTTTCTTAGTTTAGGAGACAACTCGAGTTATATGAACTCAGGATAAAGATACAGTGATGTGAGATATAAGGTATATATATGAGGGTTTTTTTTGTTTGGATTACTTTTTCGATGTACTAATCTCACAGATCAGTAATTTGGGCTTGTATAACTTGTTTTATCACATTTATTTTACTTACTGTCTCCTTACCTGCTCTTGTATGCTTGTGCTCACTACACGATTTTCAATGCATGCTTTTTGATTCAAATTTATTAATACATGTGTATTTGATCCTGCACGCCACTTGGCACTCATCTTGCCACTCGTTGGGTTGCTTCTGACAACCCTGTATCTGCATGTCCAGGTTCCGAAGCTTGGAGCATGTGGACTTCATGTTCATCAGAGTTATGCAGCAGTAGCATCATGGATAGCGGTAGACTAGTGTGAGGCCCTATCCTTCCAGCCTCCTGCTTATCTCTCGAGTTGTTCTTTCGTAACTCGTGAACGCTTTTTGTATTACGCATACTTATATATCTCTTTTTATTCTCGCATTTACGCTTATCGGTAATGTAATATTCTTTTAATATTGTGTCATATCCTATGATAACTTTGTAATTATACTCTTATGTTGAAATATATAATGCATCACATACTTTCGTACTCTGATTCTTGCATGTACTGATGCTTAGCGTATATTGTGAGGGTATTTCTGACCTGCGTTATATGTCGCAGTAAGGTCTCTGTACCTGCAGGATCGGGGCGTTACAATATCAAACAAGATTTATTTGTTCGGTACCATGACCAAATAGTGAGTAAATTTTTATACTGTTTGGCCGAACAAATATTTGCATATAGATTTAATCTTGTGTTTTTCGGATGGACTATTTGCTGGAGCAATCTTCTACCCAATGTAGCAATATCTGTACAGAGCTTAAAATCACTACAGTGGAGGCTTCACTACATGTGAGATATTTCAAAATCAAGAGGCATTGATAAAAATGGGCTTGAGAAGTTGATAAGTCACAAGGATTTTTATCGTTATCAAGAAATCTAATACCTCGAGAAATGAAAAAAATAGAAAGGTACTTCTTAATTATGATAGAGAAGGAATATACAGAAATAGAATGTCATGAAAAATCATAGCAGCAAGGGATTGAAAACTACATGTAGCAAAAAAATATGATTGTTCGTTCCTATTGAAGGGCAAGGAGTTGTCCAACGAAGAAGAATGAGTGCTTTTTATTGCATGTGATATTCATAACCTTTGGCAGTAAAAAATTTGAAAGGACATTCTTTTGCAGGTAAATTGTCAGAAGAATAAGAGAAATTGGTTGTAGATATGTCGAAGACTCTTGTTTGGCCAAGAGATATTTTGAATACATTGAAATAAAGAAACAATCTGAATGTGAGCACATTGAGGACAATCTACAATATAAGGAAGAAGTTTAAAGTCGTGGAATATGCCAGAAGATTACAAATGCAGCAACTAATGAAGAATCTATCCGAACATGCATATATTGAGGTGTAATCACCTAGAGGGGGGTGAATAGGTGACTAGCTAATCTAAAGGTCAATTAATGCGGAATTAAAAACTTATTAATGCAAACTAAAACTTCTTCAACTAAACACCAAGTATAACACATGAGTGTAGTCGGATTTCACGTGAAGGGTTCTGGACTAACTCCTCAAGATTCCTCTAAATAAGAGTTGAGGTGCCGCGTTGGCTCTCTTGGTTGAATACAAGTGTTAGCAAACAATCCCCATTCCCAAGCATATAACAATAAGCACACAATATATCAAGCAAATAAAGATAAAGACAATAATAGTATGCAAGATATAAAGACAAGTAAGAGATAGAGAGAGCAATCACAAACACGGAGATTTGTTTCGAGGTTCGAACACACCTGCTCTACGTCCCCGCCTTCAACGCTATGAAGGATTTCCACTAAAATCGATCCCACCGGATCACTTGGTGCCGCAACACCTACAAGCTCTGTGGACTCTCTAGTCCCTCTCTTGTTCCCGCAAGAACACACCGCAAGCTCACTAGCTCGTCGAGGCCGCTCCTCAAACACCGAGTTCCCATTAGAACCTGAAACAATGCGAACACACATGTCTGCCTCCTCAAAGCAAAAATGAAGTTTTTGGTGATCATAACACTTTGATCACCTAAAAACAATCTCACAATAACACTCCTATAGGATGAATATATCAATAGATAGCTCAAGTGTTTGTGAGAAAAATAAGGATTAAAATTGTGGTGAAAAACACAAGAAATCACTTTTGAAAACTCTTGATAAACTCTCCTTTTGAATGGAAGATTTGGCTCTTAAAATAAGTGGAGAAACCTCTTAAAAGAGTAGGAAAAACTGGTACAAAAACCCACTTGAAAACTTGTTCAAAAACAGTCCAACAAAGCCCCCTTTATAGGCCAAAGAAAACTAGCCGTTGGGGTCCAATCAGCAGCTCTGAACTACTGTCAGTCGACCGGCCCGGTCGACCGCCAACGGTCAGAAATCTGACCGTTGGGCCAGTGGTCGACCGGCCCGGTCGACCGAGGCCTGGAACAGAGAGCAGACACTCTCTGCCGGTCGACCGGCCCGGTCGACCGGAGCTTTCCAGAGAGCAGAAGCTCTCTGGCGATCGATCGGGTCGGTCGACCGGCCCTCCAGCCAGAACTGGCGTGCACGTTTGTGCACGACCGACTCCTATCTCGGTCGTCCGGTCCGGTCGACCGGCAGAAGCCAGACAGAAACTATATAGGGATTAAAAGGTTATCTTTTTAGCTTAAATAAAATCCCGTAAAATCTCTAAAATTCTACAAAAATAGTTTCAGTATTATACTTTGATATACAAACATGTTTGTGTAAAATCAAGACATGTTACAAACATTTTGAACTATTTTCTAACTTAGAAATTTTGGCTAAAAACAAAATCGGTATTTTTCCAAATTGGTTTTTCCAAAACTTATTTTTCCAAAACTTCTCCAAATACAAAAATAAGATATTTTAAACACTTTTAAAGCATAGAGTGTATGGATATGATCCAGTACACATACATGATGAAATATCTATGTTTTTGATATTACGATCTAAAATAGCTTTGGTTAAAACACGTGTATATATTAAACTCCAAAAATCAAGACGGTATTTTTCCAAAATGAAAACTCTTTTGTATTTTTTCAAAATAAAAACTCTTTTATGAAAACACATCTAAATCTTGTGTGTGAGTGTATATGGTATACTTGAGCAATCCGTCAACTATTCTATCCTTTACATTTTAACTAAAACAAAATCTTAATAAAAAACCTAGACTCAAGTCTTGATCTTGAAGGTCTTCACTTGAAGTCTTCTCATCTTCTTGACTTGGTCCAAACTTGATCCAAAGAGTTAGACTCCTCTTGAGTACTTGATGTGGTCTTCATGCATAGGCCCTTGAATCAAACCGTGCTAGCTCCAAAACTTGACTTTAAATCCTTTATTGAAGCTAAACACCAACTAAGATCTTGATCATAAATCTGAGACTAATTAAACACAAGATCATTAGTACTATAACTATATGAGTTGATCATCATCAAAACTAGAGTGATAGGCCTTTGGGCTAACAATCTCCCCCTTTTTGATGATGACAAAACTCATGGAGTTATATATGCATGGATTAAAGTAAAGCTTCAAAGAAGTCCCTCCTTAACTCATGCATCACAATAAATAAATAGATATGGCAATAAAGTAAAAGAATCTAAACAAACATGTATGCAAATATAAGGAGATAAACATGCCAAGCATAAAAACTCATCAAATTCTTTTCTCCTTTTTGCAAAAAAAACAATATGCATAAACAAGAAATTCTTCTCCCCTTTATGTATAAAGCAAAGAAAACATGCATAAATACTAAAACACTTCTCCCCCTTTTTGTCAATCATCAACAAAAGGGTTAAAGTAAACACAAAACAATGTTTCCCCCTTCTGTCAAAAACAACAAAAGGGTGAAATCAAATCAACCAATAAAGATATATGCCATATACATTCATGAAGAGGAAGACGCTAAGATAACTTCCTACATATATGCATTACATGAAGAAGGGATGACACGTCCTAATTCACATAACGCATAATATGCAATGCATAAGAGGAGATGTGAAGCCCCCCTACACACGTGTATCGCATACAGAAGAGTTAAGCTCCTCAATATAAGATACACTCAACATGAATCTATATGTAGAAGAGATGTTAAGCTCCCCTTACATATAGGCAATACAAATCAAAACATTTTTAATATTTCTTATTAAAACAAAAATTTAAATTTTCTAAATAAAACAAATTTTGAGATATCTTAGTAAATCAAATTTTAAGATACAAATTGTAAATAAACATTACAAATTTTGAATTTTAATTGTGATTGAAACATATTGTACATTTTGATATCAAAAAAATACCAATTGTAAAAAAAAATACCATTTGAAGTTAATGCATAAGCTTATAAAAAATTATCAATTGAGAAATCAATTGAAAATCAAGATTTAAATTAAGCTTAGCATAAACAAACTTTGTGCTTTAAACATGTAAACCAATTTTAAATCAAGTACAAACATATCATATATATGTATGAAAAATGATAATACCAATAGAAAATGATATAAGTTAAAATTGAAAGCATACATATATATAAACAAGATTATGAGTATACAAAATATATCAATTGTGTACCAAATGAAATTATGATACCAATTGAGATTATGAAGTGAAATTAGTGTATAACTCATAAAAATCCACCCTTTTTATGCACAAGATAAAAGATTTTCAATAAGGCTTGCAAAGCATACTCGCCCATCCGTCCGCCCATGAAGGGGTAGGTAGGGGTTTTCAAAAATAATTTTGAAAATATTTTAGTATTGAAAACACTACCAAATGAAGAATAATAACTATTTAAAAGTAATTTTTGAAAAATAAGTTAAAGATCCTTCAAAACATGAAACCAAATCATATGTCTATCATGAAACATATTAAATACACATGAATTGACACTCGAAATCTATAAGGCTCAAAATAATCATTTAACAAAGTCATGAATAAATAAATAAAGTGTGAGTGCACGAGAATCATGTAATTAGCATTTTCATGAAGATAATCAATGAAACTTAAAACGAACATGAATATCAAATCATAAAAAAATCTTGAAAAATTTATTTTTCATATAAAGATGAAAATCATAAAAATTTATTTTTTATCTTTAAAAACAAACTTCTAGGTATATGTATGTTTTTATCCAAAACTAATAATATACATACATATCCCAAACATAAAAAGAGTCCATAAGATAAATTGCATGAAGGCAAATGACTCAAGGGGTATACATGTATATTTATTAGATTTGAAATATAAAATACATATACATGAAGTAAAACATGAAAATTGACAAAACAAATGTAAATGAGAAATCATCAAAACTAGGTTATACATGTGCATATAGTGAGTACATATGAATAATGAAGTGCAAACGTATATGAATTAAATGTTTGCTCACTACTTGTACAAGTATATATTCAAGTTTTGACAAAAACTACATCTAAACTAGTATTTACCACATGAAGCACAAAACAAATAAAACATGAACATGCTAAAAATATCATATATGAAAAGGCATGTAAATAAATTAGGAGTTTAGAGATAGTTACCAAATCATGAACTATACTCCAAATCTCCAAATCATGGTGGTTGTCCCACCAAACCTCCTTGATAGCGGTGCATCAAATGTATGTCCATCAAGTCTATGTGCATCCACCACCAAGGCACCATCCCTCTCACATTTTGTGAGAGCCCGCACCTACATCAAATACAACAGGTGGGGATTTTGGTTTCCATTTTCTTTTGGGTCATTGAGGGTTAGCATTGTAAGGAACCCAAACCTTTTTGTTAGCAGAATTTGAAGAATTTATTCTATCATAAATAAATCTTGCTAAATGGCCTTTGCGGTCACAATGTGTACACTTGTACATCTAAGATGCATATGTGTATGAGTGTGATCATGATGTGCAAAGTATGCATATGCATGTTGCGGGTGTTGTGCATGAACATAGGGAACTTGTTTCTTTTGAAAAAAGGATTCCAATTTTTTATGGTTAAATGCACAATTGCTCAAAGTTGAGCTTAAACAATCAATTCTATTTTTTCAAAAATTTAATCTCATTTTGATTAATAGTGGCATGTAAAGCATGATGAGAATGAGAATCATTTTTCTTATTCTTTTTAGAAACATTTTCCTTTTCTTTTTCAACAATTTTTCTTTTCAAGGAAGTGTTTTCATGTAAAGCAACTTCTTTTTGTTTTTCCACCAAAACAATTTTATTTTTCAAGGTATTATTTCCTTCACACAAATCATTCAATTTAGAAAGTATGAAAATATTTTTATTTTTCAAACTTTCATTTTCTTTTGATATATTTTCAAATTTATCTTGTAAAGAATCTTTTTCTTTTAACAAGCAATCTTGTTTATTTTTCATTTTCTTGTTATCCTTTTTAAGCAATTCATATTTTTCATGAAGTTGTTGACAAAATGATTCAAGCTCATCATAAGATATATCAACATCTTCTTCTACCTCGGATTCGGTAGTTACCTCAAGGGGGTTATCCCCTTGGACCATGTAGCACACGTTGGAAGCGTCACTTTCAACATCCGAGTCGCTCCCCGCATAATATTATTCATTTTCGCCAAGGGAGATGATGGTGTTTCAAACTACAAAAGCCAAGTCAATGTTAGAAACTCTAGATAAATATTCAACATTTAGGGTACTCTTCAAAGTATGAATGGCTTTTGTATTAGCCTCAATATTTTTGCCATTTAAACAATAAGAATCTCTAGTAGTGACAAAATAAACATGAATACCTAGTGCTTTGAGGTTCAACGACATCTTAACCTTCAAAGTTTGGATGTTAAGAATGTCAAAGGTGGGAGGTGACATGAAATCTATGGTGTGTATACAAATATTGTGATTAGCTATGAAATGAGGATCTTTAAACTCTAGGTTGTTAAACCCAAATCAAGAGCACGTGGCTCTGATACCAATTGTAATCACCTAGAGGAAGGTGAATAGGTGACTAGCTAATCTAAAGGTCAATTAATACGGAATTAAAAACTTATTAATGTAAACTAAAACTTCTTCAACTAAACACCAAGTATAACATAAGAGTGTAGTCGGATTCCACGTGAAGGGCTCTGGACTAACTCCTCAAGATTCCTCTAAATAAGAGTTGAGGTGCCGCGTTGCCTCTCTTGGTTGAATACAAGTGTTAGCAAACAATCCCCAAGCATATAACAATAAGCACACAATATATCAAGCATATAAAGATAAAGATAATAATAGTATGCCAGATATAAAGACAAGTAAGAGATAGAAAGAGAGTAATCGCAAACACGGGAGATTTGTTTCGAGGTTCAAGCACACTTGCTCTACGTCCCCGCCTTCAACACTATGAAGGATTTCCACTAAAATCGATCCCACCGGATCACTTGGTGCCGCATCACCTACTAGCTCTTTGGACTCTCTAGTCCCTCTCTTGTTCCCGCAAGAACACACCGCAAGCTCACTAGCTCGTCGAGGCCGCTCCTCAAACACCGAGTTCCCACTAGAACCTGAAACAATGCGAACACACATGTCCGCCTCCTCAAAGCAAAAATGAAGTCTTTGGTGATCATAACACTTTGATCACCTAAAAACAATCTCACAATAACACTCCTATAGGATGAATATATCAATGGGTAGCTCAAGTGTTTGTGAGAAAAATAAGGATCGAAATTGTGGTGGAAAACACAAGAAATCACTTTTGAAAACTCTTGATAAACTCTCCTTTTGAATGGAAGTATTTGGCTCTTAAAACAAGTGGAGAAACCTCTTAAAAGAGTAGGAAAAACTGGTACAAAAACCCACTTGAAAACTTGTTCAAAAACAGTCCAACAAAGCCCCCTTTTATAGGCCAAAGAAAACTAGCCGTTGGGGTCCAGTCAGCAGCTCTGGACTACTGTCGGTCGACCGGCCTGGTCGACCGCCAATGGTCAGAAATCTGACCGTTGGGCCAGCGGTCGACCGGCCCAGTCGACCGAGGCCTGGAACAGAGAGCAACACTCTCTGCCGGTCGACCGACCCGGTCGACCGGGGCTTTCCAGAGAGAGAAGCTCTCTGGCGGTCGATCGGGTCGGTCGACCGGCCCTCTAGCCAGAACTGGCGTGCACGTTTGTGCACGTCGGTCGACCGACTCGGTCGACCGACTCTTATCTCGGTCGACCAGTCCGGTCGACCGGCAGAAGCCAGAGAAACTATATAGGGATTAAAAGGTTGTCTTTTTAGCTTAAATAAAATCTCATAAAATCTCTAAAATTCAACAAAAATAGTTTCAGTATTATACTTTGATATACAAATATGTTTGAGTAAAATCAAGACATGTTACAAACATTTTGAACTATTTTTGTAACTTAAAATTTTTGGCTAAAAACAAAATCTGTATTTTTCCAAATTGGTTTTTCCAAAACTTATTTTTCAAAACTTCTCCAAATACAAAAACAAGATATTTTAAACACTTTTAAAGCATAGAGTGTATGGATATGATCCACTACACATACATGATGAAATATCTATGTTTTTGATATTACGATGTAAAATAGCTTTGGTTAAAACACATGTATATATTAAACTCCAAAAATCAAAACGGTATTTTTCCAAAATGAAAACTCTTTTGTATCTTTCAAAATAAAAACTCTTTTATAAAAACACATCTAAATCTTGTGTGTGAGTGTATATGGTATACTTGACAATCCACCAACTATTCTATCCTTTACATTTTAACTAAAAAAAATCTTAATAAAACAAACCTAGACTCAAGTCTTGATCTGGAAGGTCTTCACTTGAAGTCTTCTCATCTTCTTGACTTGGTCCAAACTTGATCCAAAGAGTTAGACTCCTCTTGAGTACTTAATGTGGTCTTGATGCATAGGCTCTTGAATCAAACTGTGCTAGCTCCAAAACTTGACTTTAAATCCTTTGTTGAAGCTAAACACCAACTAAGATCTTGATCATAAATCTGAGACTAATTAAACACAAGATCATTAGTACTATAACTATATGAGTTGATCATCATCAAAACTAGAGTGATAGGCCTTTGGGCCAACATGAGGTTCATAGAAATTGTCTAGATACAAACACTGTTAAAGATATTTTTTGGGATCACTCGGCTAACATTGATTTGTTGCATGCATTTCTCTGAGTCTTCATAATGGATGGCACAAACAAGACTAATAGATATTGGTTATTATTGATGGAGACGTTAACACTCTAAAAAGATAAATTCTCAGACAGCATTTCAACCGGTCCGAACAATGTCTAAACTTGTCGACATTTATAAAAGACGAGTCGTGGACAAGCTGATGACCAATTTCTGCCCATCCTCTAGAGACAAAGCTCTGAATCAAATCTTACTGATCCAGTGTAGCAGACAATAAGCCAAATATTGCCTTTTGAAGAGGCCTAAGCAGGTCTATGATGCTAAGTCAGTTCAATACTTAGTCTCGCATGAACCCAATGGGATAGATTCGTTTGAAGCTTTACAGCCTTATTAAAAGGCTAAGACTCTAGCTTCGTCTGAAGCTTTGTGATAAGTTTCGTCTGAAGCTAATTCTAGCTTCACCTGAAGCTTTGTGATAAGCCTCGCCTGAAGCTAACTTTAGTTTCGTCTGAAGCTTCGTGACAGCTTCGCATGAAGCTCTTTAGAGCTCTCTAGAGATAATTTACAGCTTCGCCTAAAGCTATTCTAGCTTCACATGAAACTTTATGATAGCTTTGCTTGAAGCTTCGTGATAACTTCTTATGAAGCTCTTCAGAGCTCCATAGAGAGCTAACTTGTAGCTTCGCTTGAAGCTAATTCTTGCTTTGCCTGAAGCGTTGTAATAGTTTTGCTTGAAGCTTTACTCATCCCTGCTGGAGGGCTTGCTAGGTCAATAATTGACCAATTGTTAGTGGGTTAACCTCACCACTTTAGTGGGGTTAATGAAATCACATAGAGGGGGGTGAATAGGTGATAATGCTAATCAATGCACAATTAAAAATGTTATGATGCAACGATCACCCAAAACAAGATTAGAAACCGAATACGCCGTGAAGGGCTCTGAACTTCTTCCTCGTGATTCCTCTAGATAAGAGTTTGAGGTGCGTATTGTAATCTTATTGTATGAGTATTTGATCGACAATATGAATATGAAACAAGTGTATATAGCAATGAATATGTAGAGCAAGTACAATTTTGCAATGAATATGTAGAGCAAGTAAATGAAGCAATGAATATAAAGCAAGGAATTAAAGCAAGTAAACCAAACGCAAACACCGAGAATTTTTCCGAGGTTCGAGCACCCAGCTCTACGTCCCCGCCTTCACCCAGAAGGATTTCTAACCACTATAACTTCACAAAGAGTTACAATCACACCGGAGTACCCAACTCCACAATCTCAAGTACAAGTATTCCTTGGTGATCAAAATACCACAAACTCTCTTTTGAAAAAAAAATCCTTTTCCCTTACAAAAGCCCTGTAGAACAATGAGTAGGATTGAAGCTCTAGTATTGTAAGTGGAAAAAGAAAATGAATTGTGAGAGAGCTTTGAAACAAAAACTTCAGAAATGAGAGAGATTTTTTAGCACAAAAACCAAGAACAAAACTCTTTTGAAAGTCTTTAAACTTTGAATAATTTTTGCGAATGATTGTTGTTAATCCCACAACCCTAATCACCCCTATTTATAGGATAGAGCTAGGGATTAAAGGGTAAACTAATACAATAGGTAATTAGGAAGTATTTGACCCAAAAACCAGCCTCTAAACTCGTTTGGAAACAAAAAGAACAATTTAAAACGTGTTTTTAAAAAATAGCCGTTAAGGCTGAAACACAGCCTTGGTCGACCGGCCGGTTGACGGGTTTTCAAAAAATAGAGCCGTTGCAGACCCACGTTGACCGCCCGGTCGACCGCAACAAACAGAGAGTTGCTGTCTTACAGTCGGCCGAGGGTCGGTCGACCGAAATTGGGTTCCGGTCGACCGGGAAACATGCACACATGCACGCACCGAATGGTCAGAATCCTGGTCGACCAGTCGGTCGACCGATCTGACCTGAAACAGAGTCGGTGGACCGGCCGGTCGACCGCCTCAGGTCAAAAATTGAATTTTGAATAGGATTTTCAAAGGGATTTTGATAGTTTTCAAAGTGTTTATCATAACTAGGTATAATATACAAAATGGAGTTTATAAGTAATAAACTATATTTAAAATATTTTGTATATATATATATATAGGAGAGATTTTTAGAAAAGACATGTGCGCAAAAACTTGTGTGTAGGAATTTTGAGCTTCAAACCTATTCACTATTCTTTAACAAACTATAAAACTAAAAATAAATCTAATGAAGTCTCTGAGCCATAATGAAGTCTTGAGTCATGCAATGTCATGCTAGAGTCTTTTCTTCTATGGACATTTTCACTTGTGCCATTTACCTTGTTTGCTCCATGAACCTAGAAAACCTTGCAATAGCTAAACAATGGCCTTCATAGAAGGTACTAACCTGAAACTCATCTTAAACAAACTTATTAGTACCATATAGCTTCCATGTGTTTTGTTATCATCAAAACTTTAAAAAATGGAGAGTGTAACCTTTTGAGCCAACAATCTCCCCCTTTTTGATGATGACAAAACATATAAGCTATATCAAAAAGATATAAAGAGAGAGGTAAAACTCCCCTCAAATTATGCTATATTAAATAAGTAAAAGCAATTCAAAAACATGAAAATTCAAAAACATGAGACATGAGACTTAAAACTCTTGCAAAAACCATATACACTTGCAAAACTCATATATACCTCATATACAAGAAAATCATCATACCCATATTTCTCCCCTTTTTGTCGTACATCAAAAAGGGAAAAAATTTATTCAATAACACAAACATTAAGTTCACCACATATAAAAGAAAATCTATTAAAATCAAGTGGTTTAGTGAAAATATCGGCAAGTTGCAAATCTGAAGAAACATAATCAATCTCTATATCACCTTTCTCAAAATGATCTCTAAGAAAGTGATATCTAATCTCAATGTGCTTGGTCTTACTATGTTGATTTGCATTCTTAGTCATATGAATAGTACTAGTATTATCACAAAATATTTTTATATGGTCATAATGCAAATCATAATCAAGGAGAGTATGTTTCATCCAAAGGACTCGTGCACAACAAGCCCCCGCTGCAACATACTCCGCCTCAGCGGTTGAGAGGGCTACCGAATTTTGTTTCTTAGAGGACCATGAAACAAGACAATTACCAAGAAATTGACATGTCCCACTAGTACTCTTTCTATCCACTCTACAACCCGCATAGTCGGCATCCGAAAAACTCGTCATTGAAAAATCTCCAATTTTCGGATACCAAAGACCCATTTCAATAGTGCCTTAATATGACGAATGATGCGTTTTACCGCAAGAAGATGAGACTCTTTAGGACACAATTGGAATCTAGCACAAAGACACACACTAAATATGATATCCGGCCTACTTGCCGTTAAATACAACAAACTATCAATCACGCTTCTATATAACTTAATATCAACACATTTACCTTGGTCATCCTTATCAAACTTGGTGGTAGTTGCCACGGGAGTGTTGCAAATTTTCGAACCTTCAAGTCCAAATTTCTTTATTAGTTCCTTTGAGTACTTGGCTTGACATATGAATATCCTATCCCGCATTTGCTTGATTTGGAGTCCAAGAAAGAAGTTTAATTTACCCATTGAAGACATCTCGAATTCACGTTGCACACACTTTTCAAACTCCTTGCACAAAAGCTCATTAGTAGAATCAAAAATTATATCATCAACATAAATTTGCACTATAAGAATGTCATTATCAACATGCTTAGTAAATAATGTTGTGTCTACTTTGCCTTTAACAAAATCATTTGAAAGAAGAAAACTAGAAAGCCTTTCATACCAAGCTCTAGGAGCTTGCTTTAAACCATACAAAGCTTTATCAAGTTTAAAAACAAAATTAGGATGAACATGATCAACAAAACCGGGAGGTGTTCAACATAAACTTCTTCATTTATAAAACCATTTAAAAATGCACTTTTTACATCCATTTGAAAAAGTTTAAAATTTTTGAAAGATGCATAAGCTGGTGTAATCCGTATGGCTTCAAGCCGTGCTACGGGTGCAAAAGGTCTCCTCAAAGTCAATTCCTTCAACTTGAGTGTAACCTTGGGCCACTAACCTAGTTTTATTCCTAATAACATTTCCTGACTCATCCATCTTATTCCTAAAAATCCACTTAGTACCAATTATTGGTCTATCGTGGGGTCTAGGAACAAGGTGCCAAACTTGATTGCGCTCAAATTGATTGAGTTCTTCTTGCATAGCTAGCAACCAATATGAGTCACCCTCGGCTTCGAGGATGTTTTTGGGTTCAAAATAAGAAATGAATGCAAAGTTACCACACAAGTCATGGAGTTTGGAGCGAGTTGTTACCCCTTTAGATACATCACCTATGATGAGATCCTTGGGATGATTTGTAGCGAATCTCCAATCTTTAGGAAGTAGTTGAGATTGTTCCACTTCTTTCTTTTGAACTTCACCAATAGGTTCTTGCTTCTCTTCTTGAATGGGTGAGTCCTTCAAGGAAATTTTCTCCATATCCTCACTTAATGAGTCAAACTCTACAACATTCTCAACAACAACATTAGATTCTTCAAATTTAACATGCATGGATTCTTCAATAGTAAGAGAAGATTTATTGAATACTCTATAAGCTTTACTAGTAGTAGAATATCCAACAAATATTGCTTCATAAGCCTTAGCATCAAATTTACCCAAGTTATCTTTAGTATTCAAAACAAAACACTTGCATCTAAAAACTTTAAAATATGAAACATTTGGTTTTCTTAAATGATAAATTTCAAAAGATGTCTTGAAAGTATTTTTATACAAATAAATACGGTTTGATATGTAGCATGCGGTGTTTACGGCCTCGGCTCATAGATATTGAGGGAGGTCATATTCACTTATCATATTCCTAACCATCTCTTGAAGGGTTCTATTCTTTCTTTCTACAACTCCATTTTATTGTAGAGTACTAGGACATGACATTTCATGCTTAATTCCCTTTTCATCACAATAAGTCATGAAGAGTTGGTTAATGAAATCACCACCTCTATCACTTCTTATTTTCAAAATCGAAAAACCTTTTTCTTTTTCAACTCTTTTTCGAAAAATCTTAAAATGCGAAAAAGTTTGATCTTTGTGCTCCAAAAAGAAAACCCAAGTGAACTGGGAAAAAATCATCAACTAAAACAAAAGCATATCTACTACCATTTAAGCTTTTAGTTTTAGTTGGTCCAAAAAGATCCATGTGAATTAATTCTAATGGCCTAGTTGACATGATATTCTTGATTAGTTTGAAAGAAGACTTGGTTAGTTTCCCAAGTTGGCACGCACCACAAATGCGGTCTTTTTCAAACTTCAAGTAAGGAATACCCTTCACCAATTTCTTAGAATTAATCCTAGCAAGATGATCAAAAGATGCATGTCCTAATCTTCTATGCCAAAGCCAAGAAGTCTCATCAAAAGCATTCAAGCATTTAGTAGAACAATCCAAATTAAGCATGTCAATGATATAGACATTATTATCACGAAATCTGCTGAGAATACAATCATTAGTTTTACAATCAAAAATTTTGCAAGAAGAATCATCAACACAACTTTAAGACCACGATCACAAAGTTGACTTATACTAAGCAAGTTATGTTTAAGTCCATCAACAAGAACATTTTCTATAATAGGAGATGCACCAATTTGAATGTTACCTATACCGATGATAGTGCCCTTAGAATCATCTCCGAAGGTGACGGTGCCACATTCAACGTACCTTGATAGGGTTGTAAAGTTGTTGATATCCCATGTCATATGTCTTGAACAACCACTATCAAGGTACCACCGCTCCTTACGTCTTGGAGCCTTGGTGTGTACCTACATCAAATAATTTAGGACTTGATTTTGGTACCCATATTTTCTTGGGTCCTGAAGTGTTAGTGTCATGAACCGACACAAGATTATTAGATCTATTCATTTGATCATAGCAAAATTTAGCTAAGTGGCCATTTCGACCACAATAAGTACATCTATAAACTCTTCCATATTTAAATGCATAATGAGTGTGTAGCTTACTAGCATGTGACTTGTGTGCATGAGTAGTTTTAACATGTGAAGTGTTTTAACATGTGAAGTGTTGACATGGTGAGCATTTTTAGCAAGGGTTGTTTTATCATTCTTAACATGTGGAGTGTGCTTCTTTGAAAACATTTCCTCTAATTTCTTAGTATTAAAAGCACAATCTTTTAAAACATTTTCAAAATCAATAATTCTAGTTTTTAACAAAGAAAATTCATTTTCATCAACTTTTGGAAATTCAGCTTTACAAGCAACTTTATAAGCATCAAATTCTCTTTTAGTTAAAATAAGATTAGAAGAAATTTCTTCCTTTTCTTTCGAAACAATTGCAAGTTGGTTTTTAAGCAACTCAATTTCCTTTTTCAATTTAGAACATTCTACCTTTTTATCATCAAAGCTTTCAGAAAGTTCAACAAAAGCATGTTCTAACATTTCTCTACTTATTTCATTTTCTTCATCAAGAGGTTGAGTGGTTATCTTGGGTGTGTTTGCCATGAAACACATATTTGCCGTGTCCACCTCATCTTCGGACTCGCTTTCTGAATCCCAAGTGGCCTTGTATGCCTTCTTTTCAATCGGCCTTTTTTGCTTTAAGGAAGAAGTCATCTTTTTCTTGAAGTCGGGACAATCGGCCATGATATGTCCGGCTTTCCGACAATTGTAGCAAATGATTCTTTTCTCCTCCTTCCCTTCCCATTCTTTCTATAGTTGAGTTTTTCTTGCGGCACATCCTCTTCACATTTCTCACTAGTAGAGATAGCTCCTCATCCTCTTCTCTATCTTCATCATCGTCATCAATGATAGAGGAAGACTTGAAAGTTATGGATTTCTTCTTTTGAGGTACCGCTTCTTCTCTTGCCTTCTTTTTCATCTCATGAGTCTTAAGGTTTCCAATAAGACTTATGAGATCCATTTCATCTTTATCATTCAACTCCTTTAAGGTGGTAGCCTTGATCTCCCATGATGAAGGAAGAGCTCGAATCACTTTGTGCACCTTTTGGTCGTTACTTATATCATCACCTAGAGAAGAAAGAGTATTGGTAATCTTAGTAAACTTGGTAATCATAGAATTAATAGACTCATCTTCAAGCATTTTGAAACTTTCATATTGGGACCTCAAGAGATCTATTTTAGCTCTCTTTACTTGTGATGTCCCCTCGTGTGTGACCAATAAGTGTTGCCAAATCTCATAGGCGGATTGACAATGTATAACCTGTGTAAGATCATCCTCATTCAAGGCGGTGAGAAGGGAATTTTGAGCCTTAGAATTAGCCTCATATTCTTTGTAGGTAAAGTCGGACCAAGTGCTCTCCTCACTATCGGGTCTACTATAGGGTTTGGTCAAGGATTTAGTAACTAAACTACCTAGGAATTGTAGAAAGATAGTCATCCTAACCTTCCAAATAGGGAAATTGAGTCCGTCAAATTTAGGAGGGGTCTTAATGTTGTCGGCCATTTTTACTAGTGTATGAATGAAAGAATGCAAATAATGATTAGCAAATTTTAGGATCTCTCTAAGAATGTGAAGCCAAAAACTAGAGTTCTAACTCTGATACCAATTGAAATCACCTAGAGGGGGGTGAATAGGTGATAATGCTAATCAATGCACAATTAAAAATATTATGATGCAACGATCACCCAAAACAAGACTAGAAGCCGAATACCCCGTGAAGGGCTCTGAACTTCTTCCTCGTGATTCCTCTAGATAAGAGTTTGAGGTGCGTATTGCAATCTTGTTGTATGAGTATTTGATCGACAATATGAATATGAAACAAATGTATATAGCAATGAATATGTAGAGCAAGTACAATGTTGCAATGAATATGTAGAGAAAGTAAATGAAGCAATGAATATAAAGCAAGGAATTAAAGCAAGTAAACCAAACGCAAACACCGAGAATTTTTCCGAGGTTCGAGCACCCAGCTCTACGTCCCCGCCTTCACCCAGAAGGATTTCTAACCACTATAATTTCACAAAGAGTTACAATCACACCGGAGTACCCAACTCCATAATCTCAAGTACAAGTATTCTGATTGAGTTTTTCCTGCACACAAATATAGAATATCAGATTTAAAACAAGATGTGCAAGGTTCTCAATTCGAATCCGCGGTAGCAGTGGCTATGTGGGTCGTGATCCTCAGGGAGGGACTAGCGATAGAAGCGTTTGTAAGATTCTCTAAAAATTATTTTCTTTTTTTTTTTTGTTTACAATGGTATATGATATTTACAATGAGAAGGTGAAGAATAAATGTGGGAGAGATGGAGATCTAAACTAAATTAAAAAGAAAGAAACTATAACACGTACAAACCTCTTCTACCTTGCTTACCTTTGATCTGTTCGCAACGACTTACCTTGTCTTGGAAGGCGTGCAAGTATGGCGTATAGGATCGTCCACCTTCGCTACCTACACTATGAAAAGAAAAGACAATCTAAAGAAGGATTGTTCATCTCCATAAGCCATCAAGTGCTCTTCTTCGGCTAGGCAGTCTCGAGGCAATCAGATCTCATGGTTCACAAAATATTAGAGAGAAACAATAACAGAAAACAAGAACAGAGAAAACAAGAATAAAACATGAAGAAATAAAATAAGAATAAAAAAGACAAACCTCGAGCAGATTTCATTAACAATAGAAGAAAAGTTGGCTTACACCTATATCACCTCAGTACAAGCATGAACTCCTTCCTCCATGAAAGCTTCCTCCACTCTCAGTTTACAAAAAGGAAAAATAAAAATTACAAAAGAGAAAAGAAAACCTAAAGTAGAAGAAAGCCTAAAAACCCTAGCTTTGGCTCTGTATTTTTTGTGTTGCATCTGCAGAGGTATTTATAGAAGTTGGAAGATGTAGAGTCCTGGTACAACTCTCCCAAAAAATCTTATCTCCAGACTTGTGGCACTTATCCATAGAAGTTCAAATCAAATCTGTCCTGCAACTTATTATCATGTTGATCGCCGAAATTAGCTTATCTACAGACTGAATTGGAAACTTTTATCAACATAAGAGTTGTAGGTCTTCAAGTCTTCTTTATGGAGCATTTGAATCATCGGATTTACATATCTGTAGCAAAAGTTATGATCTGAATACTAAACATGTACAGTCTGAATCCGAATTTATCTTTAAACTCTTCTCCTTTATCTTTAGGATTAGCTTTATCCCCTTCATCTTTTAGGACTTTATCTCCTGAATTTGAACTTGAATAGGAGATGAAGATTAATCCTTTCCTCCTTTGTATTCAATTTAATCCAACTTTGAATAGGATTAGGGATAAAATGAAGCTTCTTGTATCTTTATCTTCATCCTGCAAGCATTTAGGGTTGAATAGAAGTCTATCCTTCCCTCTTCTTTATATTTGCAACTTTGGCCCTTGTGTATTTGCATTTTTGACAATTGATATTTGCACTTTTGCACTTGGGCTTCAAATATGGGCTTTTGGGCTCTTTTTAGACTTTAATTCTTTCTTTTTATTATTTCGAGGCCTGCACACAATAAATCACAAAATATTAATAAATGTGCAGAATTAAATGAATAAATATGAAAATGTGATGGTAAATGTTATGATAAAAATGCACTTTTCACTACCAATCACACCCCCACACTTATCTTTTTGCTCGTCCTCGAGTAAAAATCAAAAAAGAAAAAGAAAAAAAAATTAATCTAACCTAACTCACTTTCGTAGGAATCACGGTTGCACTCAGCATGTGCAACAAGCCGTTAAACCCCTATGTTACCCTAGAGGACGAGTGTTGTCTCGTGAGGGTTTTCAGCGGATTGCACCCACAAAATCCATAAAAAGGAAATATTTGAAATACTTTTGAAAAGACTAAGTAATCTATAAGTTTTTAGGATTATCATTTTTATTCATTCTTCAAACTTAGTCTTTATAAAGTAAATTGTTTTCATTTTTAAGTAAGGATCAAAATTGAATTTTGTGTATAGTCTTTTTCGTTACCAAAAATCATATGCATCCTTATGAATTTTTACTAGGAATTCCTTAACTTGGACTTTCATGCCTCTTTATTTTTTTCTTCTTTTTTTTTAATATGTATAACTCATCTAATTTTCTTTCGTGTAAGCATCAAGGCTTCTTGAGGCCCTCATACCTAACTAATTGATTATTAGATGTCTTAATACATATATTATATTCTTAGTCTTCTTAGGCTTTCTAATCCACCCATGTAGCGAACTTAAAGTCTGTGACTCCCAAACCGGTCGGCTTTAGGGCACCAGGTGAGAAAACACCCCGCGGACTCAAATTCGAGTGAACTAGGCCCCAAAACTAAGAGCTTTATTTTATTTATTACTCACCTTTAGGCGTGAATACTTATACTTCTTGAGACACATGTATCCAGCTTAATTAGTGATTTTCTTTTTTTTTTAAGGATATATATTTTTTTTTATGAGGCACAAGGGTCTTTGTCTTAGAATCCTATATATGCATTAGGTATGCACATTTCATTAAGGTAAAAATTAAGACTAACTACTTATTCAATTTCTCCTCCTATACCTAAAAATTCAACAATTTATTTATTTTGATCAAGTTTTTAGAAATCCTAATCATGATTTTCCTAATTCTTAAGACTAACTTAGATTTCTTTCAAAAGATAAGTCAAAATATTGTCCTTTTATAATAATTTTTTTTTCAGATTTTTTTTATTAGCAGATTTTTGTTAGTTTTTACCTATGTTAGTATGTTAGTAAAACCTACCCCCACACTTATCTCATGCATTGTCCTCAATGTATGAATGAATGCATATATGCATGAAAAAGAATAAGGGAAGGCAGAAGTTACCTTAAGGTGGTGGTTCCGGCGGTGGTCTAATTGGGCCAAGCGTTGCTACCCAATCAAGATAATATAATAGTTGGTGGAACCCACCAGAAATTTTCCTTTCATAACCCACTAAAATATATGTATAATCATTTTTAAGAATTTTCACCCCATCAAATTTTCAAATTTTATAATAAATTTCAGAGTTAATTGTGTCAACCTCCTTGTCCCAAAATGGAGTATGAAAGAGAAGAATTATTGACTTGGACGTGGGAATTATGGGAACTAATACCGACTCAGGAAAGAAACTCAAATCAAGTAAAGGTTCAGGAGTCGGGCTAGGTTCAGGAAGTGGGTCCAAATTAATAAGTTGAAGCTCAAGTCCACAATAATCTTCCCACAATGGAATGTGACTCAATGTTGGTGATTCAAGTCGGGAATGATAGGTGTGGGAATCAAAACTGACTCTAAAAGATTACCTAAGTTGGGTAACAAAACAGGAGTCAATAATGATTCGGGAATTTGAACTTGATCATAGATTTGAGAATCTAGGTCACATATCTCATTGGGTTCAATGATATAAAAATCAGAACTTGCCAATTTATCCATGGGACTTTCAAAATTGCATAATTGGTCAAGTTCAATATGATCATCAAAAATGGGTGACTCAATTTCATGATGAATTGGAACAGGATCCAATGTTGACTCGGGAAAAGTAAAATCAGGTGGCGATACCGGAGTCATTATTGAATCAGGAAGTAAAATTGAATCATCAAGTGGAAGATCATGATCATATTCATGCTCAAGTTCTATTTCAGGAAAGGAAAAACTTGCCAAGTTATCAAAATTTGAAGTTTCGGCAAGTTCACATGATGGCACTGAATTAGAATCTTGTTGTCCAAAGCAACTTGGTTCGTCGGCTCTAAGAGAGTGGTCAGCAAAAGCAGAAATGGCCGAACGGTGAGAACGTAAAGATTGAACCATCAGATCTATTTCACGATCACGGGCTAATCTAGCCTGAGTCATGGCTGCAAGCATCCTTTCATAGTTGATAGGTGCATCATGTTGTGATTGGACTTGAAAGGATGAAGTGTAATCGTGATGAAGTTGTGAGTCGGTGGACTCACACATAATCATGTCTGCGATTGATGGTAATTGTTGTTTGGACTCATGCATACTTATCATTTCCCGATAGATGGTAATCTATCCTGAATGGGTGGATCTGAGTATGAATCATTGAAAGAATGTTGACTAGATGGATATGGAGGACAATTTGGTTGAAAATTAGACTCGGGGAATCGAAACCCCATGAACTCTGTGAAGAGTTGAAAGTATGAAAATTATGGTCATAAGATGGGGGGTATGGTTATAATCATTCGGATAAGACCATTCCGGCACACTAGGTTGGTCAAAGTTGTGATATGCCGGGTTGGTAATATCCGAAAAATAGTTAGGTGTGTAATATGGATTAAAAGTGAAAAAATTATTATTATTATATGCCATATCACACCAAACAAACAAACAAACAAATAAACAAACAAAAAAGAAAAAAAATTCTAACCTAAGTTAGGGTAGACCTATGACCTAGACGACTCCTAACTGGTTAGACTGTCCACGGGAGGTCGGGTGCAGACTTTGACCACAAGTTAATCAGCCAGGTCAGGGCAAGAGTGGTGGGAGGTTTTCCATCAAAGACGTTCCTTAATTAAATAACCACCAATCTTCGGGCTTTCGGCCCTCAATCCCTTTCCTAGACACTGATTTGGCAGGAGTCAACTTCCAGCACTGTTCCCCTTAGGATAATCTCCTATTGAGTCTGAGATGTCTCTAGGGCCAACGTCTACTCAGTTTTAGCTAGGCTTGGGTTAGTGAGTGCTCGGGATATGATTTTTGGGCTAAGGAAGGGTGATGAAATCCCACCTTATCTTGTTAATGGGTTATGCCCTTAAGATGAATTAGTGCAAGTGTACAAGATAAGTAGATAAGATTCACTCAAAGTAGAAAATCAACCAAGAGATGAGTCCTACTCTACATGCAATGCGTACGTACCTTGCTCCAGCACTCTTCAACAGTAAAATAAAGTAATTGAAAAGACACGTGCCTAATATGCAAACGTCTAATCAATTTTTATCATTAACAACAAATTTTTTACTGTTGATTTAATTAGCAGTATACAGGTTTATCACAGAACAAAATCAACAAAGCAGTAAACAATATTTGCAAATTTCAGCAACCTGCAAAAAGATGGATCAGTAGTTCTCTACTGTTGCCGCGGATCCGTGGCTATTGCCGTGTTTTCGCGGCAAACTAGTAGTCTCTGTTGTTCTGCCTTCGAGGGCAGAGGCACAGAGTTGCAATATATCCACTTATGCTGTTGTATTTCTGTTCTCCAAACCTGCAGACAGAAAAGAATAAAAAAATTAGTTAATTTTTTTATTTAGAGATAAACTTACCGTCCCTCCCCGGCAACGGCGCCAAAATTTTGATTGAGTTTTTCCTGCACACAAAATATAGAATATCAGATTTAAAATAAGATGTGCAAGGTTCTCAATTCGAATCCGCGGTAGCAGTGGCTATGCGGGTCGTGATCCTCAGGGAGGGACTAGCGATAGAAGCGTTTGTAAGATTCTCTAAAAATTATTTTCTCTCTTTTTTTTTTGTTTACAATGGTATATGATATTTACAATGAGAAGGTGAAGAATAATTGTGGGAGAGATGAAGATCTAAACTAAATTAAAAAGAAAGAAACTATAACACGTACAAACCTCTTCTACCTTGCTTACCTTTGATCTGTTCGCAACGACTTACCTTGTCTTGGAAGGCGTGCAAGTATGGCGTATAGGATCGTCCACCTTCGCTACCTACACTATGAAAAGAAAAGACAATCTAAAGAAGGATTGTTCATCTCCATAAGCCATCAAGTGCTCTTCTTCGGCTAGGCAGTCTCGAGGCAATCAGATCTCATGGTTCACAAAATATTAGAGAGAAACAATAACAGAAAACAAGAATAGAGAAAACAAGAATAAAACATGAAGAAATAAAACAAGAATAAAAAAGACAAACCTCGAGCAGATTTCATTAACAATAGAAGAAAAGTTGGCTTACACCTATATCACCTCAGTACAAGCATGAACTCCTTCCTCCATGAAAGCTTCCTCCACTCTCAGTTTACAAAAAGGAAAAATAAAATTACAAAAGAGAAAAGAAAACCTAAAGTAGAAGAAAGCCTAAAAACCCTAGCTTTGGCTCTGTATTTTTTGTGTTGCATCTGCAAGGGTATTTATAGGAGTTGGAAGATGTAGAGTCCTGGTACAACTCTCCCAAAAAATCTTATCTCCAGACTTGTGGCACTTATCCATAGAAGTTCAAATCAAATCTGTCCTGCAACTTATTATCATGTTGATTGCCGAAATTAGCTTATCTACGGACTGAATTGGAAACTTTGATCAACATAAGAGTTGTAGGTCTTCAAGTCTTCTTTCTGGAGCATTTTGAATCATCGGATTTACATATCTGTAGCAAAAGTTATAATCTGAATACTAAACATGTACAGTCTGAATCCGAATTTATCTTTAAACTCTTCTCCTTTTATCTTTAGGATTAGCTTTATCCCCTTCATCTTTTAGGACTTTATCTCCTGAATTTAAACTTGAATAAGAGATGAAGATTAATCCTTTCCTCCTTTGTATTCAATTTAATCCAACTTTGAATAGGATTAGGGATAAAATGAAGCTTTTTGTATCTTTATCTTCATCCTGCAAGCATTTAGGGTTGAATAGAAGTCTATCCTTCCCTCTTCTTTGTATTTGCAACTTTGGCCCTTGTGTATTTGCATTTTTGATAATTGATATTTGCACTTTTGCACTTGGGCTTCAAATATGGACTTTTGGGCTCTTTTTAGACTTTAATTCTTTCTTTTTATTATTTCGAGGCCTGCACACAATAAATCACAAAATATTAATAAATGTGCAGAATTAAATGAATAAATATGAAAATGTGATGGTAAATGTTATGATAAAAATGCACTTTTCACTACCAATCATATTCCTTGGTGATCAAAAGACTACAAACTCTCTTTTGAAAAATCCTTTTCCCTTACAAAAGCCCTGTAGAACAATGAGTAGGATTGAAGCTCTAGTATTGTAAGTGGAAAAAGAAAATGAATTTTGAGAGAGCTTTGAAATAAAAACTTCAGAAATGAGAGAGATTTTTAAGCACAAAAACTAAGAACAAAACTCTTTTGAAAGCCTTTAAACTTTGAATAATTTTTGCAAATGATTGTTGTTAATCACACAACCCTAATCACCCCTATTTATAGGATGGAGCTAGGGATTAAAGGGTAAACTAATACAATAGGTAATTAGGAAGTATTTGAGCCAAAAACCAGCCCCTAAACTCGTTTAGAAACAAAAAGAACAATTTAAAACGTGTTTTTAAAAAATAGCCGTTAAGGCTGAAACACAGCCTTGGTCGACCGGCCGGTTGACCGGGTTTTCAAAAAATAGAGCCGTTGCAGACCCACGGTTGACCGCCCGGTCGACCGCAACAAACAGAGAGTTGCTGTCTTACAGTCGGCCGAGGGTCGGTCGACCGAAATTGGGTTCCGGTCGACCGGGAAACATGCACACATGCACGCACCCAATAGTCAGAATCCTGGTCGACCAGTCGGTCGACCGATCTGACCTGAAACAGAGTCGATGGACCGGCCGGTCGACCGCCTCAGGTCAAAAATTGAATTTTGAAAAGGATTTTCAAAGGGATTTTGATAGTTTTCAAAATAGTGTTTATCATAACTAGGTATAATATACAAAATGGAGTTTATAAGTAATAAACTATATTTAAAATATTTTGTATATATATATAGGAGAGATTTTAGAAAAGACATGTGCGCAAAAACTTGTGTGCCGGAATTTTGAGCTTCAAACCTATTCACTATTCTTTAACAAACTATAAAACTAAAAATAAATCTAATGAAGTCTCTGAGCCATAATGAAGTCTTGAGTCATGCAATGTCATGCTAGAGCCTTTTCTTCTATGGACATTTTCACTTGTGCCATTTGCCTTATTTGCTCCATGAACCTAGAAAACCTTGCAATAACTAAACAATGGCCTTCATAGAAGGTACTAACCTGAAACTCATCTTAAACAAACTTATTAGTACCATATAGCTTCCATGTGTTTTGTTATCATCAAAACTTTAAACAAATAGAGAGTGTAACCTTTTGGGCTAACAGTTAATGCCGCTTTAAGTGGGCGGTTACACCTGCCCACTTCGTCCCACATTAAGTGGAGAGAGCCGGGTCAAACGACTATAGATAAGCTTGCGTGAACCTATCTAACTTCACGCGAGGCCTGTATTTAGCTTCACATGATGTTTTGTAGTCTTGAGCGAAGTTCATAATAGCCTCGGGCGCGAGGTTAACAAACTATTGCTAGTCTTGCTGAATTTTAGGGGTAGTTACGCCCCTGAAATCCTATAAATAGCTCATTTTAGATGGGCTCAAGGGCAAAGGAGAGGCAAGGGCAGAAAGGCTGAGCTTTGTAGGCAGAATTTTGGAGAGAAAAACTTTTCAGAGTTTGAGAAAGAAAACCTCCGGTACTTTGACAAATCAAGAGATTATTCTTTAAACTTCTAAGCTTTTTTTCAGAGACCTAGTTCTCTAATCTCAGGGTTCTAATTCCCTAAGATCTTTCATTCTCAAGAAATTTTCAGAATCAATCGAGAAGGAAATCCTTAAGACTCAATCGCTCGCATTATCAACAGAATAAAATGGTCGCGCGCTGACCATACTTCTACTGACACACTTCCCCAGAAATTTCAGTAGAAGATTCTTGTAATTTTTCTTTTTAATTGCTTGTGATTTTCTACAAATTTTTGTAAGTTTTTTTCCTTTACAAATCAATGAAAAACAGGAGATCGTTGGGATTATAAGCACTGAAATGATATTTTCCTGTTGTATTTGCATATTTGGAAGCCGAACAAAAAGATAACTTTAGTTGGTACTTGAATAGTTTGAGGTCGTTGATGCATGGCTGGCACATGCCATCTATTATTGTCACTGACAGAGATATAACATGCATGAATGTCATAGAGAAAAAAATTCCTACCTCTTATCATTTATTATACAAATGGCATATAAGAAAAAATATTCTTGCTTAATGTAAGAAAATTTTGACAGAAAAGAGAGATTTGACCTATTTATGGATATGTTGATGATAGCCGAAGCGAGGAGAATTTTGTTCGATTGTTTGGTCAGCTAAATGAGGATTTTCATGATTTTCCTTAAGTATATGCATACGTAAAGACTACATAGATTTACAAGACTGAACAGATTAAAATTGTGCATCAATACGGTTCTGAACAGAGAGATTATGTCCAACTGTTTGTTGTCGAACATAATCTCATCTATTGATCCATCTTGTTCATTGTCAACTAATTTATCAATTCATTATCTATTAATTTATCAGATTGACAATATGTGTTGCTTGCTAAAGAAATGAAAATTGTTTAATACAAACATATGAAACAATCATCTTCACATATATCATTATCGAAACAAACATTTGAAACATATTTAGTACAAAAAATATAGTTCAGATACAACTATTTAGTACAAATAGCTACTCATTTCTAAATTTACTCCTACGTTCTCACCGTTGGTACATCTGCTCATCTGGAGTGGGAGAATATTCCTTAAACGGGCCAGTCTCAACGCCATCCAGTGTATCTATCGTTCTACGTAATGCATGATATAGATCCGGTACAGTGTGTGGTCTTGCCCCCCCTTGAAATATGGGTCAAAAATTTGCTTAGCATGGAGCTATTCGTTGCAATAAAAATATACAATATGTTAAGAAAATAACATGAGAGGTTAAAACAAAAATTAACATGTGTTACCTGAGCAAGCACAATGGCATCGACATCATCACCACGTGTATGTCCAGGAGCCAAGGACCTATTAGACAAATTTTGAATGACTAGATGAGATATCTTTCGATACCAATTTATATATCCATTTGCATTGTCCCATTGGTACCTCACCGGCATGCTCTTCTCCTCTCGTGATAGTGGACTGTCACCTCTCTCAGAAACTATCGCTCTATGTGTAGGACACATGTTATTTATTTGCAGTATATCCTCTTCTAACCTTTTTCAAACTAAGTGGTGAGGGCGGGATAATCTGAGTCTTATCAAATTGTCTAAGCCCCTTTTTGGATGGTAGGATTCGACGACATCTATGCATTCGAGACATCCACTAAAATAGAAAATGAAACGTAGTGGATGACGATCTCTGAAATCCTGATATGGATTTCGTACCACCTACAAATGAAAACAAGTATCAGTGATATAATGCTCACTGAAAAAATATTGTAATTATGTATGAAAGTAATTTACCCCATCTGCCCGCAAGCAATCAAGTGATTCACATATTACTTGTAGGTTTTCTAATGAGGTACTCGCCGATACACGTCATACCCACATGCACATCCATGGAAGATCATTGGTATTGTTTATGTTATGAGGGAAATACAAGCTGGGAAAGTGCACATAGAACTATGCATGTTGATCAAATCACATTGAGTATATTCATATAAAATATTTAGACAACCACATGATAGTTTTAGTAATACATCCAGAAGTGACAGATATCCAGTAATCTGCTTAACTTCACCTCTCGAAGCATACCCCAACTGCCTATATAGGTATGCAAATGCATAGCTCCCCAGACATACATTGAAACCTGACTGAGATACTCAAATAATTTCAGATATTCGATGGAAACTCTCATTTCCTCTTGTTACTGAATAAAGTATAGCCCACCAAGTACAGTAGATTGGCTCTAGCAGTGCACTGAATAGTCTCTCTGAGTCTGCAACGGTGACATCGGAGAACTTGCAACACAGCCATTTAAATCTTACAGAGGTTCTGCGGATTAGGCCCAACTCATCCTGTGCATCTCGCGGCGATACACCAATAAACTAACAATCATTTCTCTTGCATCGATTCTTCTCTGGGCGGTTCACAGAATGATCCATCACCGGTATGCTCACAAGTGTGGGAACATCATTCAGTGTGATTGTCATTTCACCGAACGACATGTGAAAAGTATTCACTTCATGTCGTCATCGTTCCACTGATGCAGAGATCACAATCCGATTTGTTCTTCGGTAGGAAATGCTTGTCAACTCCTGCAATCTGAATTGCTGAATATAGTTAGCAAACCTATGATTCAATGTGTTATCATCTCATACCCAATCACTCAATTTTACTGCATGTGCAATGCATTTGAGTGAATCTCTCCCCTGAAAATTTATTTTAGGACGATAACATCAATAGGGTTTCATCATATATTCAACACAAAAATCCTTAAAATTAAAATCTTACATCACCATTACAGATATCTACAGCAACATGAGTTTTAAAACTCCACAGCAGTGAAATGTCGGTCGGATCATCCGGAAATGGCACAATCAACTCTTCTGAATCCTCATGTTATTCACCCTCCTCTATTTGGGGAGTCACTTCTTTTTCGAGAATAATAAAAGAGGACTCATCCCGTCTACGACGTCTTTCTAAAATCATCGGATGAAATCTAGAAGGGCTTGCAATACCCATGCACATGATAGAGAAAACTTAGACCATTGTATTTAAAAAAAATTGTTCGGCCATCTAGGCCCGAATAGTTCATGTTGTTCAGCCAAAGATCGTCGAACCATATAGCAACGTTTGGTCATAGTCCGTCGAACAAAAGTGATGTGTTCGATCTTAATAGGTCGAATAGTTTAACAGTTGTTCTGTCATCTAAGATCAAACGTCTATTAAATTGTTCGACCTTTAACCGCCAAACAGCATACGAATCCATCAGGTTTAAAAGCGAAAATTTTGGATTTTAAAGCAATGTAAACTGATTTCTTTGAGTTTTTGCTACAATTACAACACAAACTAACTTTAGATATACAATCAACCACCCATCAAATTGAACAAATTTAGTAAAAATATGATATTGAGGATTCATAAAAAAAAATCTCAATACCTTAAGAGGGAGAGGACGGCGGGGGAACGACGATAAAATCCACGTGCAGATCGATGGCGAGAACGGCGTGGGTCGACGACAGAAGCAGGATGCGTTTGAGTGGAAGTGGGGTGTGTTCAACGGCTGGGGATCGAAAGCTACTGTAGTTACAATTTTTTTGAGAATTTTGAGAGGGGGGGTGGGGGTTTTGTGTGTGTGTGTGTGTGTGTGTGTGTGTGTTTGTGGCGTGTTTTGTGGGGGGGGGGGGGGGGGGGGGGGGGGTGGGGGGGGGGTGTGGGTGCTTTGAGAATATTGCAAAAACTTAAGTTGGTCGTGTCAAGGGTATAATAGGAGCTTTGGGTGATGCCTTTATCAAAATAATGGGCGCCTTCATCATTTATTTCTTTGGGTGGCAATATCCACTCCCCTACATTCAAGGTTTCTTGACTAAACAAAGCTAGTCAACAGCCTAGTGTGTTTATTCCGATAATCCCACGAGCATTACCTTTGGCTGTCCAAAACAATTGCTCTAGGTACCAGACGGAATAAATATAGCCCTATCATCTTTTAAAGAAACAAAAATAAAATCCTATTTATTTGATAATGAAATAAAACCAGCTAATTTAACATAAAAATCCGGCCTGTATCAAGTTACATTTTGGGTATATTTGGTTGTCATAATTAACCGTAATTCATAAGTCGTAATTGGAAAGTCTTTTACAAATATAAATGAGTTATATGCATGTAAGTTTTACGGTATTTGGTTGGTAATATAAAGTTGTAAGTGAGAAAGTGTATTGTGTTTTACGGTGTTTGGTTGTCATAATATGTAAATCGTAAGTGAAAAAGTTGACCATAAAATTAACTATTTGGTGATTTAAAAAGTTTTAATATTACAAATAAATAATAAAAATACTAAATATTAAAATATTTATATTAACATAAAAAATAATATAAATTTGTATGACCACAAAATTAATTATAACTGGGCTGTAAGTGAGCGGTAATTGGGTTGCAAGTGAGTGGTAGTTGAATTACGTAAATCTTTTACGAATTACGGCGCAAACAAACGCCGTAGTTGTAATTGGGTAGTACGTCATTTACGAATTACAGACTTTTACGACTTTTACGACGAAACAAAAACCCCTTTATCTAATATTTATTTAATATGAAGGAAAAATGGAAGTTTAGTCCACATGTTGTTTTCCAAACAAAACACGGAATGAATGGAACTAATGTTATGTTGATTATATTTCACATTCAAACAGAAAAATCAGAAGTAAAAATAATTTTAACAGCTTGTTAAAACCAATTAGAATAGAAATCAACTAAAATATACTATTTTGATACTTCCCTTAAAAAAAAAAAAAAAACCTATATATGCTAGCTTGATACCACTAGGCTTTGTTCGCAACAAGAGTTAAGACTCATTAATTGTTAACTCTTGTCAAACGTTAGAACAGAAAATATAGAGTTAGCAGGCAATGGTTGACGTTAAAGAAAATTCCGTGATTATTTGAAAAATTTATACAACGCGCGCTCTTTTGAGAGAGCTCAGCGTTGTTTACACCAGCTTATGATTAGTGCCACCACATGTTAGCTTAACACTTGATGTCACTCTGCAATATCTCCTTCTGGTAAACACACGTAACTCCACGTAACACCTATACCCTAACTCTTGTTGTGGGTATAGGCAAATGTAATTATGGACCCCACTGTCAGTGACAAAGGTTTACTACCCACTCTAAAACATAAAGAGGCTGTTTGTTATGGAGCGGAAGTTGGGAACTTCTGATATTTGTTTGGAACAGGAAATAAAAAATGGAAAAAGCTTTTTTTTTTTTCTTCTTCTCTCTTTTACGTCTCTCTTTTACACAAATGTTTTCTCATTTTCAGTGTGTTACAGTAATTTTGTGGTCATGTAAATCTCATTTGTAATAAATTGTAACTCAAAACAGTTAATTTTGTGATCATGTAAATCTCAATTGCAGTCTAATTATATTCCAAAAAAATTTATAATTAATATTATTTTGCGACAACTTTGTGGTCAATTTTTTACCTCACACTTCTAAATTACTAATCAAATACTAAAAATATAATATATTATTTTTTTTATACTTTCACACTAAAATCGAACACCGAAAAGAAAAAAAAAAATCTCAATTTCTTACTTATTTTTTTCTCCCATTTTTCTCAATATTTCTCATTTCCACTTTTTCATCTCACTTTCAACAAACTTTCAACAAACTAAGGACACTAATAACTGCATTCCCACCCTCTCTTTTTAAGGCAATGTGCCCTCACTCTTAACAGGTCCATAATTGTTTTCTCAATAGATCCATAATCAAACTCCACTTTTGGAATTGTGCACTATTTATACTCCAGCAAGAAGGAAAATAGGACCTCATTGAAAAAGCATGCCCCTCTCACTCTCAGCTCCTTTCCACTGTACGTAGGCTACGCTTTCCCGCGTCATCCTGACGGCCCAGAATCAACGAGAACGGCGATGGACCGCAGAGATTCCTCCGCTGTGGCGGGAAAACCGCAGTGGGAGCGCGCCCATAGATATTTATTTGGTGGTTTGGAGGCGAGAGGGATGGGAAATAAGATAAGACCTCACCTGATTGATGGAGATGACTCACGGGGCCCCATGGCGGTGGGACCCGCCCTTCCTGGTAAGTCGGTCCTTTCTCCGTTACGGCTCCGTTAACGACGTTTCCGTCTCTGCCTTGTTGACAGCGAAGATTTACATGCGTACCATCGTTAGCTTAAGGCTTGACACATGTCCTACTTATTTCGGGCCCGAGTTAATTTTATTTGTTATTTTCTGTGGAATTATTAGGTCCTTTTCTTGTCCCTTGACCAGGACTTGAATTTTAAACATAGATTCAAGATTTATCTCTTGATGTTTGATTCATCAGAACTGAATGATCATCTTAGAATTGAGATCTTCTCATCCTTGTCATCAAGCCTACTGATCCAATTTCGCAAATACTTTGGTTCAGTATTCAAATGATGGTTCCCAACTTATTTGGCAACAAGAGTTGATAAGAGTTAGACTGTGTTTGATATTTAGAGTTAGAGAGTGAGAATAACGGGCTTTCGATAGAAAGAGTCAGAAAGAGTAGGAGAAGAGTAGTGTACTCGCACACCAATTCAAAATTGATTGAGTTAAACACTTTGCTCCAAAAAACTAAGGGGCTAAGCGCGCAATCTTTTTGGAAAAAAATCCCAACATTACCTTTGACATGCCACGTATTAACTCTTCATTTTAGTGAGTGTTATCTTTGACATGCCATGTATTAACTCTTATTGCCAAACAAAGCCTTAAGCTTTTAACTCTTGCTAACTCTTCCAAGTACTTAGGCCTTATTTGGCCACAAGAGTTAGTAAGAGTCTAATTCTTGCTAACTAAATCAAACGCTCAAATTGCTCAAGAATTATGTGGTTACGGGTCAAGAGCATATTTGGAACAAAAAGAGTACTATTTTGCACTTTGTCCCCTACTTTGGAGGGGCAAAACCTCAACTCATACACCAACTCTCAAGCCTTCTTTGGTAACAGGAGTTAGTAAAAATTAGGTTTCTAACTCTTACTAACTCTACAAAACGCTTGTTTAGAGTAAGAGTAATAGGATAATCATGAGATTGCTTGTTAAGGGTATTATTGAAAATTTGGAGAAAATATTATGCACTTTGCCACCTACTTTTTGGGGACTAGGGTTTAACTCCTACACCAATTTTGAATTAATGTAGGAGTTAACTCCTTCTCTGCCCAGCTCTTCTCCTACTTTTTCTAACTCTTCCCTCTACTACCTCTAACTTTTACTCCTCCAACTCATGCAACCAAAGAAAGGGTTTGTTTGCTGTTGTAAGTGATCGTAAGTTATAAGTGATAAAATCTTTTACAGTTGTAAGTGAGTTTACGCAAGTAAGTTTTGACTGTGTTTGGTTGGTAATTTGTAATTATAAGTGAGAAAGTATATTGTGTTTTACAGTATTTGATTGGTAATGTGTAAGTCGTAAGTGAAAAAGTTGACCACAAAACTAACTGTTTGGTGATTTAAACATATTAAATATTAAGAATAGTAAAATAATAAAAAAGTAATATTAAAAAATATAAATATTAAAAATTTTAAATTTTAAATTAAATAATAAAATTGAAAATATAAAAAATATTAAATATTAATAATAAAAAATAATAGTTTATTACAATATTAATAGTAATCTAATATTAATTATTAAAAAATATTTAATATTGCAATCTAATATTATTAAACTCAATAACTAAAAATATAAGATTTCAAAATTAACAAATAATTTAATAACAAAAAAAATATTAATTTCTAATTAAATATTACTATGTAGTATAAAAAAGATTTTAATAATAAAAATTATTAGAATAATTATTAAAAACTTTAATCTAATAATTAATTTTAATATAATAATTAATAATTTCTCATAATTTAAAATATTAATCTAATAATAAAAAATATTAATCTAATTACTATTAAATGTCTGCAATACAGATTTGCATGACCACAAAATTAAACTGTTTTTGGGCAAATCTGTTGTAAATGAGATTACACGACCACAAAATTAACTGTTTAGGCTACAAGTGGGCTGCAAATGTATTTTACGACTTACGGCCCCAAACAAACACCGTAAGTGATTTTGCCTGCAATTATATTTATCACTTACGTTCCAATTACTAGAAACAAACACGCTCAAAGCCTCAATTGGTGTAAGAGTAATGCTTTACTCTTTTTAACATTCAATTCTTACTCCAATACTCTAACCCTAGGACCCAAAGGAGACCTCAAATTTTTCAAAAGTTAAATGTAATGATGGTAAGTCGTATCAAGGGCAAACTGGGATTTGAAAAAAATGCACTCTATTTTTGGGGGGCAAGTGTTTAACTCTTATACTAATTAGAAATTGGTCTAAGAGTTAATATCTCTAACGTTCAAATCTTCCCAAGGAAACAAATAATGCCACCCCAAAAGTGATGAAGGCCCCGTCGAATTAGGGCACCCATCCTTTTGATAAAGGCACCTCTCAAAATTTCAAAAATTTCAAAAAAAAACCTTCTTCTTGCCCTCCCCCCTCAACCCCCTCCCCCCTTCGACGAACCTACCTCCCCCCTCTAGTGAACCCCCTTCCTCTAATGAACCCCCTCCCCCAATCGGTAAACCCCCTCCCTTTCCTCTTGCGAACACCCTCCCCTCCCTCGCCCTTCCCCCTCATTGTTCGGCCAGGGTGGAGGGCAGGGGAAGGCAGAGGGGGCTGAGCGGCCAGGCACTGGGGGAGGGGGAGGAGGGGGTGCTCGCACGGAGGCGGGAAGGGAAGAAGAGGAGTAGGTTGCGGGGGAAAAGGGGGTAGCCAGGGGAGGGTATCGTTGTCATTCACCGGAGAAGAAAGGAGGAGGAAGAAAAAGAAAGGGTATTTAGGACTTTTTAACAAGGGTAGCTATGTCTAAAAATATAATGGGACACTTGTAATTTTTTGTGGGTGCCTTTATCACTTTTTCGGGTGGCAATATTTGTTCCCTTTTCCTAAATCTTCTCTCTAGCTCTGTTTGGTTGGAAGAGTTGGGAAATAGAGTTGGGCTTTAAGTGAGAAGAGTTAGGAAGAGTTAAGTATTTGGCCCCAAAATATAAGGAGCAAAGGGTGTATTTTTTTTTTTTCAAAAATCCTAAGTTTGCCTTTGATAAGAGCTACCATACTTACTCTCTAATTCTTGCAAAATTTGAGTGTTTTGAAAAGTTAGCAAAAATTAGAAACTTAATTTTTTGCTGACTCTTGTTGCCAAACAAGACCTCCATAAACTTTTAACTCTACTTTTTCACTTTTTACAACCAAACAAGGCCTCTTTAAGGCTTAATTGACATCTTGTTCAAACTCCTGTTAAGATACGAGGACAAGCAAACCATAATAATGTATTGCTTATCGAGAACGGAGCTAGGCTTGGGCTCACGAGGAAAGTACCCAATCTAAAATTTCAGGTACCTCATTTTATTTAGGTTATGTTCGGTAGAAAGAGTTAAAAGTGTAGGGAGTTATTGATTTGAGGAGGAGGTGTAAAAGGAGTTTAGAGGGAGAGAGGTTTGTCACATCAAAAATTAGTAACACCAATTCTAATTAGATGCAAGAGCTAGAGGTTTGAAAGGGAAAGTAGGGACTAAAGTGCAAAATAGTTTTTCAAAAGAAATGTAGAGGGAAAGAGGTTTGTCATATCAAAAGTTAATAATACCAATTCTAATTGGGCGTAAGAGTTAAAGGTTTTGAAAGGAAAAGTATGGACCAAAGTGCAATTTTCAAAAATACCACTTTTACCCTTCAACTACTAGTAATCATTACTTCCTTACCCCTCTTATTTTTTTAGTGATTGGAAGAGTTAGCAAGAGTTAAATGCCTAACTCTTGCTTATTCTTGTTATCAAATAAGTACTTAAAATCATTATATTCTTATAAAACTTACTGAGATATCATTAAGTTATTTATATATATTTGCATTAAATGTCCCATCTCAATGCCCCCTTGCTTATCTCTCTATTCTTACAAATAGAAAGTGGGGTAGTTTAAATATTTCAAGTTGTAAGGATGATTAGAAGATTCTACAATTAATGGATAATAATTGTCAATTGGGAAAATTTTGAGGACTTTACTCTATTTTCTTTATTTAATCAGGTAAAGCTCTAGCTCAGATAATGAGGTTGAAATGGCGGAATGGAGTTCAAGTAAGAGTCCATATAATTTTTTTATTGACAAATTCAGTTGTGAATATTTGTCCATATATATATATAAGCATGCATCCATGCACACCTAAATTAAGTTTTGGAAAACAATCATTTGGTTAGTTTGAATTATAGCTAATCAGATTGTTGGTACGTGCAATATACGTGTTAACAAAAAACAATCATAATAGAAAGAAATTAAGATGAAATTAAGATGGTCGATACTTAATATATCACAAAATAAAATAATAGAATCACTAATTGAATAGTCAAACATTTAATGAAACAATTTTTAATTTGAATGATATAATAAATGTACCATAAAAACAATTAAAAGTTGTTAAAAAGTTGATCATATGATAATAACATTTAATGAAAGAGTAATATAAAGTATGATGTTAGATGTAAAGTAAATTTTTAACTTTTTTTATTATTCAAAGATAAAAAGAAAATTATAAGAGCAGATTGTGAGACAACTGTTAGGGACTCGTGAGTTTGCATTATAGTAGATTTGATGTAATTGCAATGATGTAAAGTCAAACAATTATGGCTCTAATTAGAGGTTGTTTGGTTATTTGTAGTTGAAACTATGTGCAACTTCAATTACAGTAAATAATAACTCAACTGTTTGTTGTTATGTAATTGGAGTTGCATGTAGTTCTAATTTCAGTAATTAGAAGTATATTTTGAACCATTTTATTGTACTTGAAATTGTGATTAAATTAGTTGTATTTCCTGTTAGTCTTGACAATCCAATTCAAGATAATCGGTCTAATCGGTCAGGTCGGTGAAAATCAGGTGGGAAGTTTTTTGTTCAATTAAATGTTCCTTAATTACAGAACCACTTTCTAATTTCTTCCTTAGACACCAATCGAACTAATATTTAGTCAGTCTCGTATTAGTAATAAATCAGCAAAATAAATAATTTAATAATAATTTATCTATCAATAATATTTATTAAAATAAATATTTCAACATGAATACTTTATTCAGTATTATCCCTGCAATAAGAATGTTAGTCTAAATAGACAGATAATACATTAAAATTCAATAATTCTTGTAACACTGAGCGTTAGTATAAACATACAGAGTAACAAAATAAAATCAGATTTTAGAGTGAGGTACACGTAAAGCAACTATCCTTAAGACAATACTTTTTCACGTGTTCTGTGCAGCACTTTATAAACCCACGTATAATTGAACTAAAGCTGACCCGTACCTTCCACTTGACCGAAAGTAAAAAAAAAGATACGGACCACAAATCAAATTTTAGACACAATTCTAAATTCTAAAATCTGAACATGACTTTAAAGCATCCTCTTTAAAAAACTTAATTTATTCATTATAGTTGATTGCGTTTTGAAATTTTCAGTTATCATGGTTATTTCTTTTGGAGTAAAATTTTACTCTTTATATAGGAATTTGGAGGAAGCCTTTTGGGGTAGACATATCTATTCGATCAGAATAGGCGCAACCATTCCGAACAGACACATTTGTTCAGTTAGAACTAGCGTAACCATTTTGACCAGACACATCTTCACCGAATAGATACATTCATTCGGTTGAAACGGGTTGTCTTCAAACAGACACATCCATTCGATTGGAATAGGTGCAACTATTTCGAATAGACACATCGTTTGCCGAAAAGACACATCCATTCGGCCGAAATGGGTTGTCCCCAAGCGGACACATCTATTTGATCAGAACAGGCGTAACCATTCTGAACAGACATATCCGTTTGCCGAACGATACATCCATTCGTATACCACTTTCAATGTGAGCCTAAAGAGTCTTCATTGTTTTTTATCTCATCTACTTCTTGTTTTAGGCTAACTTTCGACTTGAATATCTTATTCATTCAAAAACAGAATTGAATAAGTGAATATATTACGTTTATCACAAATGAAAAGGGAACACATTTCAATCATCTTTCACGCATTTTGAGCTGCGGGTTTTGCTTAAAATTCAGCTCAAGTTTTCTCAAAATTTACTTGGTTAATTCAAGTTTCCAACATTTTCAACTATAGCAGTTGAGATATAATACAAAAAATAAAAAAGATCATCACATCAACTATTTTCTACTACTTCAACTTCATCATGCATTAAACCAAATAATTATTTTTCTATTTCCTATAATTGCAACTACAACTACAAATTATTAAACCAAACACATCAGTGTTCTAACTACATGAATAAAAGTTATATATAGTTGTAACTATAGTGTTGTTTTAATTACATCGAAACAAACAACAAATTCATCTAGTTAGAGTCCATGAATGTAAATATTGATTTTCTGGGTCTTTTATAGTTGAAGAAGCAACATGCATGTAGCGGGAACAGATATTTCCACACCAAACGAAGGCACCTCACGAAAATTACAAGTGTGCCATTATATTTTTGGACACAGCTACCCCTGTTAAAAAGTTCAAAACACCCTTCCCTCTTCTTCCTCCTTTCTTCTCCAGCGAACGACAACACTCTCCCTTCCTCCGGTGACCCCCTCCCCTCCCCGCCTCCCCGCAAGCACCCTCCTTCTCCCCCATCCTTGCCTGGCCGCACAGCCCCCCTCGCCCCCTCCCCACGCCCTCCCCCCTCATCTGTTCGTCTGGACGAACAAATGAGGGGGGAGGGCGTGGGGAGGTGACGAGGGGGGGCTGGGCGGCCAGGCGAGCGTGGGGGGAGTGGGGATGCTCGCCGAGGGGGGTTCGCTGAAGAACAGAGTGAGGGGTTCGCCGGAGTAGGGGAGGGGGCTGAGAGGGGAGGGGGTTCGCCAGAAGAAGGGGTGCGGGTTCGCCGGAGGGGGGAGGGGGTTGGGAGGGGAGGGGAGGGGGTTCACCGGAGGGAGGGGGTTCATCGGAGGCGGTTGAGGGAGGGAAGGAAGAATGGTTTTTGTTTTGAAATTTGAGGGGCGCCTTCGTCACTTTTTGGGGTGGCAATATCCGTTCCCACATGTAGCTTCAACTTTATTGAACCAGGTAATTATAAATATTATAAAGCTCAAAATGTACCGAATCTACTGTGAACTCTTTAACAATAGTTAGTGCCTAACCTTGTCGAAATCGTGACAAATTTTAGAAGGCTCACATGTACATGTAATCTTAAAGGACAATCCCTTTCGGACCTCTTCTTTTTGGGTGGTTGGCATACCTTTTGCCTCCTTTCCACAATTCTACGAAACAAAAATATAATTAGCAACTTCACATAATGACGGTTAATTCTTCAAAAATTACTTTGTACGGTACAAAAGAGTAGTACGGATGAAAGCAGAGAAGATAAGCTTTTGATATACAAAATTGTATATGTATCTATAGAAAACATTTCAAGGCTAAAAGGGTCATCACATCTCATGATTGAGATTCGAATCGTATATAATACCATTATAAGTTTCTCCCTAATTGGCCTTAAATTAGGTGTTGATCTTTGAAACAATAGCTTCTCGGGGTTAATTTAGAGGCCAAAACAATAAAAACTACAAGAATACTTATTTGTTAAACAAAATAGAGTTTTAAAATCATAATTTGAGAACCCAAAAGTAAATAAACTATCCTGAGTAAAGTTTCTGAAATCATAAAATTTAACAAAAGCCAAACAATTACTCAACTTTGTAAAAAAAAAAATCAAGTTTTTAAAACCAGTTTGTACATATACAGATTTTGTGTAACAACCACTAGATGTATGTATCTTAGTACTAATACTCGATAAGGTGAAAATACTTGATTTGACTTTCTTGGTAGTCAAACTGAGCTCGTTTTAGATCCAGATATTAATTCCCAATATTTTAGATTTTTCTAATTTTTTTGGAATTTCTCTAGATTTTTTTTAAAATCTCGTGAATTTGATGTTAATCGTGACCGCTGATCGACTCTAGGATTTTAATTAACAAAAGGGCTGAATTTCATGAATCTGATTTCACAACACTGTTCAGGATGATATCAGGATGATATTTTCTAATTTTAAGAATTTTTGGAGAATTTCTGAATTAATCAAAATTTAACCAAATTAAATAATAATATAAAATTATTTTTCTCTTTTTTTTCTTTTTCCTTCTCTTTTTTCTTTCTTCGACACTTTTCCCTCCACCGACTTCTTTCCACTGCCTCTCTCTATTAATCCCTATCTCTCTCTCATTCTCCTATCCTCTCTCTCTCTCTCTCTCTCTAACTTTCTCCTCCTCTCCCCTTCTCCTGTTCACCGCCGCCGACCGCCGGCAGGCTAGGCTGCTGCCCAACCACCAACCCTCCCTCTCTCTGCTTTGCTCCTTTCCCTCTTTCTTTTTCTTTCTTTCTTTCTTTCTCTCTCTTTTTTTCCTTCTTCTCCATCTCCCTCTTCTTCTTCTCTATCTCCCACTCATGGCAACGTGCTGCCTCTGAACCGTCGCGTGCTGCCTCTGAACCGTCGTTAGCCACCCATTGCCTCCTTTTCTTCTTCTTCTCATCTCATCTCTCTCTCTCTCTATCTCTATCTCTCTCTCCCCCCTCCCCTCCTATAGTTTCTCTCTCCCCTCTGCATCGTTGGCCGACTAGACTACCGTCGACCGGCCAACGCCGTCGCTGTCATGTACCCTGGCCGCTGCCCCTTCTCCTCCGCTGCTTCCCTCTCTCTTTCTCTCTCCCTATTGGATCCAAACGCTATAACCTGACCCATTAACCCATTAACCCAAAAATCCATCCACTTATATTATGGGTTTAGGTTATTGGATCTGAACCCGACCCAATAGCAACTCAAACCCACTTCAAAACTAAAGAAAAGATAAAATTACATAGAACCCCTGATAATTTAGAATATTTACATTTTAGACCTTATTATTATATATCTAACTCATTTTTATTAATTTTAGTGTTCAGGCAATATTTTGACCATCCGGAGTCCAATTTGGACGATTCTCAAACCGTTGTGATCGTAGAAAAGAGAGCTACACTCTTATGATACTATTGTGAGTGTTTTCTTTTATAAGTTATATTTTATGTGTTAAATATATTTAATTTATTAAATTATTTTATCATTCAATAAATCATGTGACCGATAAACCACTTTAATTAAAATATGTGTGAGTGTTTTTCTTTTATAAATTATATTTCAACATGTAGAATAAAATTAATTTATTGCTTTATTTAATAAACTGTAATTATCATCTAATAAATCATGTAAATAGTAAATCACTTTAATTAAAATATGTGTGCATACTATTCAGTAAGATAATATTTTATTGTGATTTTGATTTAATATAAAATGAATTATCAATATATTTAGTGATTATTAGACTGTAGATTAAAAAATTCCAGATTAATAAATTGATAATTTTAATATGCTTGTGCAGAGTTTTAAAAATGGATAATTGTACATAATTACTTTGTGATATCGATCATGTTAATGTTATTGAAAATATTGGAACAAATATTGATTTATTGATACATGTTCATGTTAACGATATTACTCTGATACTATCATTGTTACCTGACTCGTGAAAAAAAAAACACTGTTATACTGGACACATGTTATTGATCTCGAGAATTACTAATATAATACTGCATCATTATCTCATGATTGTGAACACTTTAATTTGCATATTCTTGTATCACTATTACATGGATTACTGTTATATAAATATTTATATGCTCCTATTACATGAATTCATCTAAGTATATGATCTGACCGTTCATGTATCACTATTTTGACATGTTATTGACATGACACTCTTGTTGTTTGATCTTATTGGCCACTGATATACAGTGTGTGGAACTAGTGCCACATGAAGATAAGTACTACACGAACAAATTGTCACACCACATACACTCGTGGTGGGGGCTACCTCCTGATTCCATGAGAACCTCCTCTAGAATCCATGGGGGCCACCTTTAGAATCACACATGTAACGCCCCGCCCTGACAGATACGGAGACGCTATTGGACGTATATACGCAGGACAGGAACGTCCCCATATATACGTTAAGCATCAGTACAGACTAGAATCAGAGTACGGAAGTACGTAGTATATATACATTCCAACATAAGAATTACAAAGTTATCACAGAGCGTGATATATTAGTACATGTACATTATATCACGACCAGGTACAAAAGTAAGAATTACAATTTATACAGTATAAAAGGTGCTCATGAGCTGAGAGGAATCCCCAAAGCTTGCAGGAAGATTCAGGAACAGAAGGAGTTAGGACTAGTCAGCCTGCGTCGAGAGATAAACTTGATCTTCGGTGGAGGGCTCCACTTCAATCCAAGCTTCAGAACCTGAACATGCAAGTTCAAGGGAGTCAGAAACTCCCCAACAAATATTCAGGTGAAAGCCAAGTGGTGTGCAGAGATAAGTATATGTGTATAAATATAACTAAAACAGTAATAAACATCAAGAACTGTGTCGAGTGTACATGTATAGTAAGCATGCGATGTAGACATAAAATAAAAGTGATAAGGCCTGAATAAATCTTTTGTTACTATTTATTCTTATTCCTCGTTCTACCCATATGTCTAGGTATGTGTAATAGCGTCCCAGCACACATACATCCACATCTGAGTAAATCGAGGCTGTTATTGGAAACCAATAGGGGTATCGACGAACAATGTGTACAGTAGGTCCCTGCATGTCCGGGACCACGGTCCAGGATGTTCCGTTGCTGGTATTTAGAACCGGCTGCAAGGCATACAGGAGGGTCTTATAAGATGCCTTTATCAAGATGGTACTAGGAAGGAGGAAGCCACCACTCCCCTCGGTCGCCTGGAGGCCTTCAGGTCAGACCGGAAGTTTTAGTTGTAACATACCTAGTACCACTGTAAACACGAACATGTATTGATAGCCATAATTTCCCCCAGCCCTATGCAAGTTGTCCCTTTTTTTTATAGTTCATTATGTAATTATCAATTTACAGGAAAAGCAAGTGCATGACAAGATCAGGATTTCAGGAGTTCAAGAGTACATGAGTACTATAAATTCAAGTCGCTGTATATAATATAGGATAACAGGTACATGATTCCCGTAAATGTGATAATCATAAGCCAAGTTTTAATATGACAAGGGGCACGTGACAAGTGACAATATGGTACATGTAAGCATGTCAGGAAAATAATACAATACGAGTCAACCCGACGAAGCGGGAAAATCCAAAAAGAAAGCGAGAACACTCGCCTAAATCTTTGAAAAACACAGTGAAATCCCGAAGATCAGAATTCAGCTAACCAACGCGTCAACACATTCAATATAATAAATATTATATTAAAAAGAGGAGGAAAGAGAGTGAACCAGAAAGAAAGAGAATGAAGACGCGGGGTTACAAATGCGGGAGTCGTGTTATGCAGATGCCACGAATGCGGGGTTCGAGACCCGCCTTTAAGTCATAACACGAGAAAGAACGCGACACGGGCGTGAGCTCCGAGTTACGTTGATACAAAAACGCGAGGGTCGCGTTAGATATCAAAACGCGAAGATCGTGTTAAGAAATTGCTTGGACGCAGGGTTTAGCTTCGCGTCTCTGGAAATTTAACTCAAGAGGAAAAAAGACAGGGAGGTGTGAGAGTAAGACGCAGGGTTGAAAATCAGAGAAGAAATGAAAGGAAAAAAGGAAGGAAAAGAAAGAAAGAAGGAAAGAAAGAAAGAAGGAAAGAAGGAAAAGAAAGGAAGGAAAGAAAGAAAAGGGAAAAGGGGGATGGCCGGCCAAGGGTTCACCGGAGGTCGCCGGCAACGGCCGGAGGTGGCCGGAGGTAGCCAATGGTGGGTGGTCAAGGCCCAAGCCAAATGGTAGGGGTGCAATTCTATTTCATTTAGGATTTTCAGAGTTTTGGAAAAAGTATTTCGGAGAGCGACGAAGTAGCTCGTTAGAGAGAGCACACCGAGAAGGAGAGGATTATGTGATTTATGGTGGCCGAAGTGATGTAGGTGGTGGTGAAAATGATGGAGAAGATGGTGGTGAAAGTGATGGGTTTCTTGGTGAAAAAAGAAGAAGAAGAAGGTGGTAGTGTTGTTGTTGTGGTAATGAATGAGGAGATGATGGAGGGAAGGATAGTGGAGGAGTTGGTGGTCGTGGTGGCTTAGAAACACAGGCAAGGGCTGATTTTTGCTGCTGCCACTGTGGCTCTAGTTGGCTGAAAGAAGAAGAAAGAAAGAAAAGAATGAAAGAGAGAGAGAGAGAGAGAGAGAGAGAGAGAGAGAGAGAGAGAGAGAGAGAGGAGGGGGTGTGTGTGTGTATATATTTAAGGAATAATTATAATTATTACAAGTTTGCCATCATAGCTAAATGAGACTTGCGTGTCATTCAAAAAATGAGGTTGCGTCTAGCCAGACCCGCGTCTGGCCAATTTTGAGCTAGCGTGGATATCAGCCTCCACGTCTTAGATGAAAACGCGAGAGTTGCGTTTGACAGAAGAGACAAAAAGGCATGATGACTTGATCAGAGTTGATCTGAAGGACATAAAATACAGAAGGAAGAGAATCTCTGCATTAAAGATCAGTTCCATGTTTGGTGAGCCTTGCATCTGAGAGGAGGGAGAAAATGAGAAAAATATAAATATAATATCTGGATAAAATTCTGGTATCTGGGAAAATACTGAAAAATTCAGAAATGCCCGAAAAATAAAGTAACTCAAAAAGATTCCTAAAATTTTCAAAAATAATAAATAATATTTTAATATGTTTGATGAAATTGGATTTCAGAGATTCAATCCCATTTTAAAAATAAAAATCCTGAAATCCATCGTCGATACTGGTCTACACCGGGTTGGCCAGATTTTGATAAATTCAGAAAAATCTCAAAAATATAATTAGATAGAAAATGTGATTTTAAGAAAAAAATATGAAAGTTTTTTTTTTGAAATTCAACTTCATTTGTAAATTAAAATCCGAGAATCGAGCAGTGGTACTTGTCGATCCCGGTTTTGAAGATTTACTACTTAATTCAGAAAAATTTCAAAAAATCATGAAAATTCTAATATATTGAAAAACAGTGTTTGAAACTGAATTCGATTAAATCTGATTATCAGAGAGGTCAAATCAAATCGTACTGCTTAAATAATAGAAAATAATGAAATATGTTAAAAAGATCAGGACACATATATGAGTACGTATTCTGAAGATGGGGTGTTACAATACATCTCATGTTCCATGTTATCTTGTTTAATGATATAAATACTACTCATGTCATGTTATTCTGGTACATGCTACATGCACTGTTATTGTTCTTACTTCACTGTGAAGTTCATTTATGATAAACATAACATAGGGATGTGAGAGTCTTGACGATTGACTAGATCTTATTAGGCGGATATCCTTGGATCCAATTTGTCCCTTTCCTAGGGGATAGGATAGTGCTAACTACCACATGTGTGTGTATACACACACACATTCACATATTCAAGGAGCATCATGTTCACATTCCCCTAGCGGGCAGTCTCTTAGTCTTCAACAACCAAGGGAATCATGACAGGACGTAATCCCGAATATGTACAAGATATATCCACCTGATTAAAGCTCTTTGACATTTTAGTTTCCAATTAGCATAATAAAACAACATTAATAATGTTGACGACAAAAATGCTTATTATTTGATCACTCTCTCATTCGGATAATGGTACACATATGCCATGTTCGGATAAGTTCTACTAGGGTACGAGCTCCAGTATAGACTGCCAGTGGTATGGGACACTGGAAGAGATTGATTAAAATATCAAGTGATACTGATGTTATTATTCTATAGTTTTAATATATTGCTCTTCACCTGCATGATATCCTGTCTGTGTATACTGTATTAAACTTTCTGATTCTCTTGTTTACTAGCACGTTGCTATGCATGTATATTCTGCACTCCATATATTCTCTGTAGGCACACTGTTCTGGCATATTCACAAACACTATAACATGATTATTCCTGTGTAAGTATACACATAAATCACCGATGCCGTTTATACTACATTTAATATTAGTTTAAAAATAAATATGAAATAATGAATTTTTGATATATATATATATATATATATATATATATATATATATATATATATATATATATATATATAACTCTTCCCGATTGACATCATTATTGTTTAAATTATGCACTATATAATATTGTAAAGATAACACCGTTGTAACATGCTAGGCATTAACAATGTTATGATGTAGATATAATAATTATAACATATATATTGATTGTTGGTATAGTTATAATGTATTACTGTTATTTAAACTTATATTATATATTATTGTGATTGTAATACTGTAATAGTATACTATTATCTTTCTTCATTTTACCATCACTAGGTCGCTTTCTGACGATCATGGGGTTGCTTACTCAGATTGAAACTTAGAGATTACATAGTACCTGATGCTTCACAGGACATTAGTAGGTATACTTATCTCTTTATCATCAGTATGTATCTTTATTAATTTGCATCTATTTCCTTATCTAATCCTGTTTATATATTTATCATGATTGAAAGAAAACAAGCAGAGTAGGATGAAATAGAAAGAGATTGCTCTAGTCCCATGTAGGAAAAGTTCTAGCATCAGGTTGAATAATGGGAGAATGGATTGGGGTAAGGCAAATGTGCTTGAGCTGAATTTATACTGCATTCTTTTCAAAAGTTGTGTGTCTGAGCTCTTAGTAATAGATTTTGCTTATTGAGGGAGGAGCTATGCCTTTAGACTTTCATTCCTCGCATCCGAGGAGTAGCATCAATTGTTGGGGAGGGGACTTGTCTATAGACTTTTTGGGCCTGTGTGTTGTTAAGCTAAGGTTGGGGTTTTATTTTGTTTTGTTATGGATTTTGGTGTGCTTGTATAGGGTGTATATGGATGAGTTATTTTGTTTTGTTATGAATTTTGGTGTGCTTGTATAGGGTGTATATGGATGAATTTGGGTCGGGTACTAGCATATAAAGGATAATATCATGTAAATGTACTCTCTCCAACTCATCATTAATACAATGCTTTTATCTTTCAAATTTTTTTTATTATAATCACTGACACTTTTGCAGGTATTCATGTACTTATTTAAATTGAAATTTTGTGTATATTGTGTTTATTCATTATACTAAGGCTTAGTGTATATATGCGTAGGATATTCTCTTCACGTATATGCATCACCGACTCTCGTTGCGTCCTCGCTACAATGTATTTTGGAGAGCGGGACGTGACATTTTGATTACGTTTGAACTTAAATAAAATCATACTTTCAAAGACTGCTGCCAAACTAGGCCTTAAAGTTCGTATTTTAATAATAAATGTAACGGGCCCAGATTTGATTATATCAATCCACTATTTATCTATAAATCCATACTTCTAATGATACATTGATCCTTACTTCAAATCTTAATATCATAAAATCACTCAAAAATTCGGCAGCATCTCCTCTATTTATTGATGGTTATCTAAATGCAACATATATCCAATTTGGCTCACACGGCCTAACATCATTCACACACACTCACACAATCATCCCATGCAGTTAATAATATAATTTTGACTTGACCTTACCTACTTAAACATAAGTAACATATATCATACCTTTTCGATCATCAAGATCCAATATATATACTTAAAAGAGTTACTAAAGCTACCACCATCACTTAGAAAATATACAACTAACAACACTTAGAAACATATACGTATATTTACATACCAAACATAAGTTTAAACATGAGTTTTCGAGTTCGACACCTTCAATAAGTTACTATAGGCCATATGTATTAAACACCAAAATATTTCTAAAAGAAAACTAAAGAAGTATCTCGAATCTTCTGTACTACGACCAAGTAGGCTTAAGCCAAATGTTTGCCCTTACTCTGTCTTGAAACATAGTTAATTTAATGGAGTAAACTAAATAGCTCAGTGAGTGAAGTATTATACAAATTTTAATTTAACCTAACAACACGAGCATGTAAGTTATGAAAAGTTTTATGATAGACATGAATAATTATGTGCCATATGATTTTTGAAAACTGTTTGGACCAATATATTGCATAAACATTATTATATTCCTACATATATTCTATAATAAATCATTACAAACTCACTTGTCTTAATGTTCTAATCCTTGCAGGATGATAAAGAGAAGATAAACATGAATGCTATCTGAACAAACCCAAAAGTTCAAATGAAATAGGGATCAACTCAAATTCAGAGAATCTTTAGTCTATCTTATCTGAGGATTGGATTTATTAGATAAGATAATACTATAAAAATTTAAAGAAAAAATGAATTTTTGAAGACCTTATTGGGTTTGCTCAGGATAAATGGATAGAGAGAGGATCAACGGATGAGATAAAGCAATTTAGATTCGGATTCAGATTTGATACAGTTTAGCATTTTAATCATAACTTTTGCTACTGAATCTCATATCTGATGATTCAAGATGATCCAGAAAGAAGATTTAAAGGGCTACAACTCTTATTTGATCACTGTTTCGAATTCTATCATCTGATAAGCAATATTCAACAATCAACACGCCAATAAGCTGCAGATCAGAATTCTGAATAAATCAAGTTTGGAGATAAGGAAAAGATTGAAATTCAAAAATAGCCAACTCTTCCTATCTCCCTATGCTCTCCCTTTCACTATTTTCCTATAAATACCTATATTCATTGAGAGAGAGAGGGAAAGTACAGGAGAGAGCTGAAAAGCTAAAAAAAGAGAGTTTTGAGCGTTGTAATGCGAGATTAGAGAGATCAAGGGCTTTGTATTTGATTCTTATTGAATAAAATTCAGAATTCTTCTTCACGATCTTGCAGCGTTCAGTCTAATTTTCTCTTTATTTTTTTATGCTATTCTTTTCTTACATATTTAATTTCATGATGTTTTCTCCTTTTTTTATTAGCTTCTTTTGCTTTCAGCATCATTTGAAGGAGGGAGACATCAAGGCAACGACAAAAAATAAGTTCACATGTTCATCTTCCTCTTCCCTTCGTACCAATCTCTTAATTTCTTTTTTTTTTACTTTGGATATTCAAATCTTCGCAAAAAGGTTAGTGTTTCTTTCTTTTTTGCTTTCTTCATATTTTTATCTTTCTTTTACTTTATTCATATTTTTATTTTGCTTTTACTTTCTTCTACAAGATCTTTATTTATTTATTTTTTAAAGAAACAAAATTTCAACCTTCATCCAAGGGATTTCTCAACAAAGTAAGATAAAAGTGAGATTTTCAATAACTTAATTTTCAAGAACAAATCTCTGTGGATTCGATCCTATACTTGCCACTACACACTTGTTAAAAAGATTCTAGCAAATTTAGGTTTCATAACTTATACGTGATTCAACAACGATAGAGTTTTTCATGGAACATTCACGAGCAAAATAGCTGATGATGCATGACAATTCTTTGAAGAGGTAGCAGAAAACACTCTAAAATGGGAGCCTGTTAGTGTTGATAATAAGCAACTTACCACCTTAACTTCCACTAACAGGGGTGGTATACATAAAGTCAACCCTAATTTTGAGAGTGATACCAAATTGACATCGGTAGTACGAAGACTTGAGGCATTAGAATTAAGCAAGGGAGCACAATCTTTAGCTCCCGAACCATCCAAGCCAGTGGTGTCTCCCATTTGTGTCCTTTGTGACAGCCAATGCCACTTGGTTGAACAATGCCCCGGGTTGCCAATTATCAAGGCGGAGCAAGCAAATGTACTCAATACATTTCGCAAGCCCAATCCCAACAACAATCCATTTAGTGAAACATACAATCTGGGATGGTAGAATCATCCCAACCTTTCATGAAAGTCTCCTCAAGGACAAGGATATGGTGGATCATCATCATTTCAAGGACCATCTTCTAATAATCAATTTCATAAGGAAAATCAATTCAATGCAACACCATCTGTCCCTGCATATGTCCCTCCCAGTCAAAGAAAACCATCTTTAGAGGACACTCTCCAATAATTCATGCAGAGCCAACTAATAACTAATCAAACTCAAGCCCAAATGTGTCACAATCAGGATCAGACGATAGCCAAGCTCGAGGTTCAGATAGAACAGTTAGCTACAACTGTTAGGGAGAGAGAAAGGACATTTCCCTAGTCAAACTGTGCCCAACCCGAGAGGACAACCTGCTCCTCAAATACTCCAACAGGCCAGTTTGAAATTAGTTTTGATTCAAAACATCAAGTCCAAGCCATCCACACTTTACGGTCAAACAAGAGAGTAGACAACCAAGTCCAAGATCCACCAAACAATCCTAATATTGTAAAAGAAAAAGAAAAAAAGGAACTAAAGGAGTCAACAAAGAAAGATGATCAAGTTATTGTTGACAATCAAGATAAATCTTTTATGCTCAAAGCCCCATTTTCTCAATGTCTTCAACCAACTAGGAAGAAAAATCACTGTGAGAGAATTTTGAAAGTTTTCAAAAACGTCCAAATCAACATTCCCTTCTTGGATGCCATTAATCAGATACCTTCATATGCTAAATTTCTTAAGGATCTAACCACGGTCAAGAGGAAAAGTTCTGTGCCTCGTGAAGCTGCATTTGCTACACAAGCTTCATGTCTCATCCAGCAACCATTACACCCAAATATGTGGATCTAGGGAGTCTAACTATTTCTGTTAGGATAAGAGATCAGGTTATGGATCGGTGTCTACTAGATTTAGGGGCAAGCGTAAACCTTTCACCCTATTCTGTGTACAAACAATTAGGTTTAGGGGAGTTACAACCCACTAACCTTACACTGCTTCTAGCAGATAGGTCAGTTAAGATCCCCAAGAGAATTGTTGAGGATGTTATTTTGATGGTCGACGAATTCTATTTTTCTGCTGACTTTATGGTCTTAGACACTGAACCAGTTAGAGATCCAAGCAATCACTCCTCTGTGATTTTAGGGAGACCATTCCTTGCTACTGCTGATGCTGTTATTAGATGTAGGAATAGAGTCATGACCTTGTCATTTGGGAATATGATAGTTAAGCTAAATGTTTTCAATACTAGTTCCCAACAACATGTAATGGACGATCATGAGGAGGTTAACATGATTGATGTGTCGGTCAATCACACCTTTGAGGTGTCTTGTTATGAAGACCACTTGGAGAAATACTTGGCCCATTTTGGAATGAATTTTGATATTGAGGAGTCTATAGAAGAGGTGAACGCATTGTTAGATTCTGTCCCCATCATGGACACTAACCTATGGAGACCTAAGGTAGAACCCTCACCATTGTCAACATCTGTTCCTGTTCCATCAATCGTTGAGCTCCCAAGTTGGAGCTTAAACCTTTACCCGACACATTGAAGTATGCCTTCCTAGGTGAGTCAGAAACCTTACCTGTAATCATATCATCTCATTTAGATAAGGACCAAGAAGAAAAGTTGTTAGATATTCTTGAGGAACATAAGGAAGCCATAGGATAGACCATAGCAGACATCAAGAGAATTAGCCCCTCTGTGGTAATGCACCAAATTCATCTTGAAGAAAATGTCAAGACCTCGAGAGAACCACAGAGGCGTTTAAACCCTGTTTTGAAAGAGGTGGTAAGAGCGGAGATAATAAAATTGTTAGATGCGGGTATCATTTACCCTATCTCTGATAGTGAGTGGGTTAGTCTGGTACAAGTTGTACCTAAAAAGTCTGGAGTCAACGTTGTTACTAATAAGAACAATGAGTTGGTTCCAACTCGTATTCAAACTAGTTGGCAAATGTGCATAGACTATAGGAAACTTAACTCCATGACTAGAAAAGATCATTTTCCTTTGCCTTTCATCGATTAAATGTTAGAATGTATTGCCGGTCACGCTTACTATTCCTTTATCGATGGTTATTCAGGATATAACCAAATCTACATTGCTTGTGAGGACCAAGAGAAAACGACATTCACATGTCCGTTTGGCACATTTGCATATCGTCGCATGCCTTTTGGGCTATGCAATGCACCGGTTACTTTTCAGCGGTGTATGTTGAGCATCTTTTCGAATATGGTTGAGCGATTTCTAGAGATTTTCATGGATGACTTCTCTGTCTTTGGATCTACTTTTGATGAGGGTTTATATCATCTATTATTGGTATTGATAAGATGCAAGGAGAAGAACCTAGTTCTTAATTGGGAAAAATGTTATTTCATAGTGAAATCTGGGATTGTCTTAGGACACAATGTTTCTGATAGAGGTATAGAGGTTGATAAAGTTAGGGTAGAGATAATCGCCAAATTACCCCCTCCTAGAACTGTTCGGGAGGTGCGATCTTTCTTAGGCCATGCTGGATTTTACCGCCGCTTTATTAAAGATTTTTCTAAAATCTCCAAACCTCTTTGTGATCTTCTAGCAAAGGATGTTCCTTTTGAGTTCACCCCTTCTTTTTTGGAAGCCTTTGAAAGGCTAAAGACTGAGTTAACCTCGGCTCCTATCATCCGACCACCTGATTGGAATCTCCTATTTGAGGTGTTGTGTGACGCTTCCGACTATGCTGTAGGGGTTGTCCTAAGCCAACGAGTAGATAAACTTCCTCATGTCATTTGCTATACCAGTAAGACTCTTAACGATGCCCAACTGAATTATTCCACCACTGAAAAAGAGTTATTGGCAGTCGTTTTCGCTCTTGACAAATTCCGTCCATACCTTATAGGTTCTAAGGTCCTAATCTACACCGATCATGCAGCTTTAAAGTACCTTCTCATGAAAAAAGATGCTAAAGCCCGTTTAATTTGTTGGATCTTACTCCTACAGGAATTCGACTTACAAATCCATGATAAAAAGGGAGCTGAGAATATTGTAGCAGATCATTTGTCTAGAATTGTGGTCGAATCTATGTCCAACTCACTACCCGTCCTTGAGACATTTCCTGATGAGCAGTTAATGTCCGTCTCCTCTTCAATTATTCCGTGGTATGCTGACATTATGAATTACCTTGTCACGGAACAGATGCCTGATTAATGGACCAAGCAAGAACGAATGCTTTTCTTAGCTAGGGTCAAATGGTTCTTCTAGGATGAACCATACTTGTTCAAGTACTGTCCCATCAGATCATTCGACGCTACATTCCTGACTCAGAATTTATGAGCATCCTTTTATTTTGCCATGACCAAGCCTGTGGAGGTCATTTTAATGGAAAGAAAACTGCTGCAAAAATTTTGCATTGTGATTTTTATTGGCCCACTCTATTTCGTGACGCTCATGTCTACTGTCAATCATGTGATCGTTGTCAAAGATTAGGGAAGATTGCTCGTCGGAATGAAATGCATTTAAACCCGATCTTAGTTGTCGAAATCTTCGATGTTTGGGCATTGACTTCATGGGTCCCTTTCCTATATCCCATAGATACCAATATATCCTTGTAGAAGTTGACTATGTCTCTAAATGGATAGAGGCGGTAGCATGTAAAATCAATAACCACAAAGTTATGGTAAACTTCTTGAAAAAGAATGTATTCTCTCGTTTTGTCTTTCCTCGTGCAATCATCAGCAATGGAAAATATTTCTGCAATCGTACATTTGAAGCCTTAATGAGAAAAATATTGCATCAACCATAGAGTAGCCATCCCTTACTGTTGGCCCGGAGGCCTTCCTCTCTAGTTTTGATGATGATTAACTCATGTAGTTATGTTTACTAATAATCTTGTGATTTTAGTTTCAGATCATGTAATAAGATATTAGTTGGTGATTGCTTCAAAAAGAGGAGTTTGGAAGCTTTCACTTGGTGATTCCCGAGCCCGAGCGTCAAGATCATACATAGCCTTGCTTGTTGGATCACGGTGTTTTGGACCGAGTCGATTTGAAGATGAAGATCGTCAAGAAGACTTAGGTATCCTAGTGTTTAGTGTGTTTTAGATCCATTTGTAAAGCTTAGTATAGTTGATATGCTCAAGTGCACAGCACACACGTTTTATGGTTTTTCGGTTTTTAGTTTAACCGATATTTGTTTTCATGAATAGATTGATCAAAACAAGTTTAAATGGTTTTTATGTATATTAGATGTGTTCAATATACATACATGCTTCATGTCTTAGACAAACTTATTTTGATATGCCTATTCATGAGTTTTAGGAAAAATCAGATTTTCTTATTGAAAAATCCAAGGTTAATAAAATACATGTTTTGGTTTTTGGTAAAAATGTTAAAACACAAAAATGGTTTCATATGCTTGATATTTGAGTTGAAATGTTTATCACAAGTTTATATATCAATGCAAAATGATAAAACTATTTTTGGGTATTTTTACAAGATTTTACAAGATTTATTAAAATATTTTTAACATATTTTTCTGACCCAGAAATTTGGCTGTCAGGTTTTTGCGGTCGACCGGCCCGGTCGACCGTATGCCAGAGCCGGTCGACCGCTTGGTCGACCGACGTGCATAGGTCTGTGCACGTCTGGCCAGGCAATGGGCCGGTCGACCGGTCGGTCAACCGGACCAGAGAGCTTTGCTCTCTGTATCTGGGCGGTCGACCGGGCGGTCGACCGGAAGCCCCAACGGTCATAAATATGACCGTTGGCGGTCGACCGGCCGGTCGACCGCCAGCCTGTCAGGCTGACAGATCAGCCTAACGGTTAGTTTCTTGGGGAATACCCCATTTCTTTGAGATTTTGGCTAAGTTTTTCAAGCAAAAATTTTCTGAGTTTCTCCATTGTTTTAAATAAGTTTTCGAAAGAGTTTAAGTGCCAAAAGATCAATCTTATTTGTTTTAAGTGTTTTGTTTATTTCAAATAAATTAGGGTTTTGGGAATTAGTTTTTGATCTAAACTTCTATATCTTTTTGGTGTTTTCCCAAGAGAATTTCTTTGATCAAAACACTTGAGCTTATCTTTCTATCCTAATCTATTTAGGATTTTGTTTTGTGAAAAAGAGGAAAGAGAGATTGTTTGTGGTTGAAAGAAACCACTTGTTGTAAACACCCTTGCTTTTGTTGTATCCCTCTTTGGTAGAGGTTGATCGGGTGATTGGTTTTCTCCCTCTTTGGTAGAGGTTGAGATTGTAGTTTGCTCCCTCTAGTGAGAAGGGGAGTTTGGTTTGTAAACCCTCTTCGGTAGAGGTGTTGGTTGTTGTTTGCTACGGGCCTACCCCTCGGTTGTGAGGCGGTGTTTGAGAGAGGAGTTCGGTACTCCCTTGTTGTACAAATCCTCCTCGGTGGAGGTTCCCTCGGTGGGAGTCCTCGGTGGACAAGATAGTGGATTAGAAATCCTTCTCGGTGAAGGCGGGGACGTAGAGCTAGGGGCTTGACCTCGAAATATATCTTTGTGTTTGCGTTTGATCCATTGTCTCTAAACTCTCTCTCTTTTATTTGTGCAAAGCATCATTCATTCATTCATATCTTATTACTTGCATTTGTGCCTTGCATTATTTCATATTGATCATCCTTATATGCTTGGCTTGCTTGTGTGTGTGCCTCACTTATACTTAACCACAAGAGCTTCATATAGCAACTCAACCCTTATCTAGAGGAATCAAGAGGAGTTAGTCCAGAGCCCTTCACGGGGAATTCGGCTACACTTGTTGGTTATATTAAGTGTGATTGCAAAATAGTTTTTAGCTTCCGCATTTAGTTTCTAGATTAGCACTTACACATATTCACCCCCTCTAGGTGTTTTTCAATTGGTATCAGAGCCTACGCTCCTGATACTTTAGGCTTAACATCTTAGGAGTGAGATCCTTGTTTGCTAATCTATCATTTGCATTTGCTTGTTTGCACACATATAGTTTGGACCCATGGACTTCATGACCCCACCTATGTTTGACCCTTCCAACATTATTGTTTGGAAGACTAAGATGTCATCTATTTACAAACCCTAGGATATAAGGTTCACCTTGCCATTACCAAGGAATCCTACCTTAGTGATAGCAAGCATATAGGGGCCAATGCACAAGCCCTAGAGGCCATTAGAAGCACGCTATCTAAAGAATATCTTTTGCTTGTTTCTAACCTTGATTCCGCCTTTGCAGTGTGGAACAAGTTGACAACCACCACCACCTCCAAGCTTCAAATGCCAAATCAACCGGAGGAATCTAGTGGAGACTCTGAGTCACAATGCTTAATCATCCAAGGGAATGACTCCCTTGAGGTACATTCGGAATCTCAACTAGATAACGATAGTGCTAGTTCTTCATGTGATGAGAATATTGATCTCCATGCCTTGAATGAAGAACTTTCCATAGTGTGTGAAAAATTGATAGAAAAATATAACATTTTGAAAAAGAAGACATTTGCTTTAACTAAAGAAAATGAAAAATTGTCTTCTAAACTTGACAAGGTTTTGCAAGAGAAGGTTGAGGTCTATAATGAAAGGGATTCATTGAGATCTCAACTTGATCTTGCACTAAAAGAAATAAATTTTTGAAGAATAAAAATGATTGTGATGTTTTGAAGAAAAATAAAGTTCTAACTTCAAAAATTGATTTTGTTTTAAAAGAAAATGATTCTTTAAAAAGAGAAATTTATTTTATTTCAAAAGAATTAGAAATTTGTTTAAATAAATAAATCTTAAAAAATGATATTGTTTCTCATGTTTGCCATGCTTCACCTAGAACACCTATTGCTTGCCACACTTCTTCTTTAATTGAACATGATATATCCTTGCTTAAGAAGAGTGTAGATTGTTTGGGCTCCACTTTGAGCCAATGTGTAGTGGGTCATACACGTTTGGAATCTTTGTTTCAAAAGAAACAAGTTCCATCTATTCATGCACACCCTCCACGGCATACACATGCTTCCCACGGTCACCACCATCACACATAGTATGCTCATGTGTACACTTGTACACATTGTGGACGTAAGGGCCACCTTGCTAAATTTTGTTATGATAGAATACATGTTTCAAATTTAGCAAATAAATTGTTTGGGTTAGGAATGATACTAACCCCCATGGACCCAAAAAGTTGTGGGTACCAAAGATCACCCCTCTTGTTTATGATGTAGGTGTGGGCTCTCACATGACGTGAGAGTAGCGGTACCTTGGAGTGGATGCGTTCCGAGCTTCATGGAAATCATTTGGATGCATCACTTTCAAGAGAAGGTTTGGTGGGAAGACCACCTTGGTTTGGAGAACTAGAGAAGTACCTTCATCGATTTTGGTATCGATCTCTAACTCCTTATTTATGTTTTGCATGCTTTCCATGTTTATCATTTATAGCATGTTTTATTGTTTATAGATTATTATGTTAATGCCATGATTATTAGATTCTTGACATGCATATATAGCATTTTGAGACACCAATGTTGAATATGGACTATTATTTTGTGTTCTCACCGTTTGTTTAGCTATCATGTTTATCATAGGTTTAATAACATGTGGATTTGCATAATAATCATGTTTAAGATTTATCATGATGATTTTATCTTATTTTATGCTTCATGTCTTGAATAGATGTTTAAATGTTAGTTTTCATTGAGACTAGGTATATATTTGTGCATATAGTGGGTCACAAATAAATCTATATATGTTTGTGCTTGATTGCTTATTTGTTCCCATTAGATGTGCTAGTATAGTCTAGTTTTGATGATTCATATATTTTAAACTTGTATTCCCATTTTTGGATTTGTTTCATGTTTTTGTGTTTATAATTAACTTCATGTATATGGCTATTTTATCCAAACTATTGTTTATACATATACATCCCTTTGAGCCACATGCCTTCATGCATATATCTTTGTGGACTCGTTGTGTTTGGATATGTATGTATACTTTAGTTTGTATCGGACATACATATACCTTGAAGATTAAATAGTTTTGATGTTTTCATGTTTCGAGGAATATTGAGCTTATTGTCCATCTTTCATGATTATGATCTTCACATTGTATTTGTACACTCACATTTATTATTTACTCATGTGTTTGTTTTCATGAGTCATATTTATGCTTAATTGATTATGAGTGTTGACTATTTTGTGAATTTCATGTTTTCATGAAAAATTTTTTTGTTTTATTTCTTTGCTTGAAGGATTTCGTACTAGTTAACAAGTTTTTTCATTTAACTAGTTCGTATTCTTCATTATGGTAGAGTTTTCAAACATATTTTATTTTTCAAACCTATTTTTGAAAACCCCTACCTTCCAAGGGCGGATGGATGGGCGATCATGCTCATGTATACTTTATATTGAAAATCATTTTAAACTTGAACATGGTTGGGAGGATAGGTTATATGAGTTATACTTTGATATTATTGTTGTTTCAATTGGTATCATTGGATTCTTTCAATTGATATCAATTTTGACCTTTCTTGTATACTCATATATGTTTGTATGTATGTATGCTTTCAATTTCAATAGTATCAATTTCGATTGGTATCTAATTTTTCATACATATATATTTTGTTTATGCTAAGCTTGAGCTTCATCTTTGTTTTAATTGATTTAGCTTTCAATTGGTATCTTAATTCGACCTTACGCATTGTTTTTGTTTGTATTTCATAAAGGGGGAGAAAATTTGATTTTCATATTTCAATTGGTATTTGTATTTCCACTCCCTTGCTTTATGATAGAAATAAAAATTTTTAAGCATATGATATCACAATCAAAATTGTTTATATGGCTTAGAAAGAAAAATACTCTATTTTGATATCAAGATGTTTATTTGAATGTTTTAAAATTGGTATCTCAAAATTTTATTTAAAAATAAATACAACAGTTTTGATTTGTATTGCCTATATGCAAGGAGAGCTTAACATCTCTTCTACATATAAATTCATGTTGAGTGTATCTTGTATTGAGGAGCTTGACATCTCTTCTTTATGTGGTACACGTGTGTAGGGGGAGCTTCACATCTCCTCTTATGCATTGCATAGTGTACGTTATGTGAATTTGGGCTTGTCATCCCTCCTTCATGTAATGTATCTATGTACGGAAGCTTCACATCTTCCTCTTCAAGAATGTATATAGCATATACCATTTATTTATTGACCTATGTTTACTTTCAATTGGTATCAAGATGCTACTTTGACATATTTTCAATTGGTACCTTAATTGATTGTCACCCCTATTTGGTTTTGTTTTTGTTTTAGACAAAAAGGGGGAGAACATTATCTTTATTAACCCTTTTGTTGATTCATTGTTTTGAACAAAAGGGGGAGACAAATTTATTGATTTGGTTTTGCTTTTACCCCTTATTGATGATTGTTTCTTTGTATTAAAAAGGGGGAGAAGATTTTGTTTTGTTTGATTGTTTACCCTTTTGTTGATGATTGACAAAAAGGGGGAGAATTATTTGAGAGTTTATGCATGTTTGGTACATGTTTTATATGCATAGTTTATGCATGTTTGGTACATGTTTTATATGCATAGTTATGTTTTTGCATATATTAAGTTTAATTGGTATAAGAGCATGTTTTATTTGTTTTATGCATATCTATGCATACATGTTTAAGAGCTTACATTGCATATCTATTTGTTTATCCCTATGCATGAGTTAAGGGGGAGCTTCTTTGAAGCTTAACTTTAATCCATGCATATATAACTCCATGAGTTTTGTCATCATCAAAAAGGGGGAGATTGTTGGCCCGGAGGCCTTCCTCTCTAGTTTTGATGATAATTAACTCATGTAGTTATGTTTACTAATAATCTTGTGATTTTAGTTTCAGATCATGTAACAAGATATTAGTTGGTGATTGCTTCAAAAAGAGGAGTTTGGAAGCTTTCACTTGGTGATTCCCGAGCCCGAGTGTCAAGATCATACATAGCCTTGCTCGTTGGATCACGGTGTTTTGGACCGAGTCGACTTGAAGATGAAGATCGTCAAGAAGACTTAGGTATCCTAGTGTTTAGTGTGTTTTAGATCCATTTGTAAAGCTTAGTACAGTTGATATGCTCAAGTGCACAACACACACGTTTTATGGTTTTTCGTTTTTTAGTTTAACCGATATTTGTTTTCATGAATAGATTGATCAAAACAAGTTTAAATGGTTTTATGTATATTAGATGTGTTCGATATACATACATGCTTCATATCTTAGACAAACTTATTTTGATATGCCTATTCATGAGTTTTAGGAAAAATCAGATTTCCTTATTGAAAAATCCAAGGTTGATAAAATACATGTTTTGGTTTTTGGTAAAAATGTTAAAACACAAAAATGGTTTCATATGCTTGATATTTGAGTTGAAATGTTTATCACAAGTTTATATATCAATGCAAAATGATAAAACTATTTTTGGGTATTTTTACAAGATTTACAAGATTTATTAAAATATTTTTAACATATTTTTCTGACCCAGAAAATTGGCTGCCAGGTTCTGGCGGTAGACCGGCCCGGTCGACCGTATGCCAGAGCCGGTCGACCGCTCGGTCGACCGACGTGCACAGGTCTGTGCACGTCTGGCCAGGCAATGGGCCGGTCGACCGGCCGGTCGACCGGACCAGAGAGCTTTGCTCTCTGTATCTGGGCGGTCGACCGGGCGGTCGACCGGAAGCCCCAACGGTCATAAATATGACCATCGGCGGTCGACCGGCCGGTCAACCGCCAGCCTGTCAGGCTGACAGATCAGCCTAACGGCTAGTTTCTTGGGGAGCCTATTTATACCCCATTTCTTGGGATTTTGGCTAAGTTTTTCAAGCAAAAATTTTCTGAGTTTCTCCATTGTTTTAAACAAGTTTTCAAAAGAGTTTAAGTGCCAAAAGATCAATCTTATTTTTTTTAAGTGTTTTGTTTATTTCAAAGAAATTAGAATTTTAGGAATTAGTTTTTGATCTAAACTTCTATATCTTTTTGGTGTTTTCCCAAGAGAATTTCTTTGATCAAAACACTTGTTTTTCACACTTGAGCTTATCTTTCTATCCTAATCTATTTAGGATCTTTTTTTGTGAAAAAGAGGAAAGAGAAATTGTTTGTGGTTGAAAGAAACCACTTGTTGTAAACATCCTTGCTTTTGTTGTATCCCTCTTTGGTAGAGGTTGATCGGGTGATTGGTTTGCTCCCTCTTTGGTAGAGGTTGAGATTGTGGTTTGCTCCCTCTAGTGAGAGGTGGAGTTTGGTTTGTAAACCCTCTTCGGTAGAGGTGTTGGTTGTTGTTTGGCTACGGGCCTACCCCTCGGTTGTGAGGCGGTGTTTGAGAGAGGAGTTCGGTACTCCCTTGTTGTACAAATCCTCCTCGGTGGAGGTTCCCTCGGTGGGAGTACTCGGTGGACAAGATAGTGGAATAGAAATCCTTCTCGGTGAAGGCGGGGACGTAGAGCTAGGGGCTCGAACCTCGAAACATATCTTTGTATTTGCGTTTGATCCATTGTCTCTAAACTCTCTCTTTTATTTGTGCAAAGCATCATTCATTCATTCATATCTTATTGCTTGCATTTGTGCCTTGCATTATTTCATATTGATCATCCTTATATGCTTGGCTTGCTTGTGTGTGTGCCTCACTTATACTTAACCACAAGAGCTTCATATAGTACCTCAACCCTTATCTAGGGGAATCAAGAGGAGTTAGTTCAGAGCCCTTCACGGGGAATTCGGCTACACTTGTTGATTGTATTAAGTGTGATTGCAAAATAGTTTTTAGCTTCCGCATTTAGTTTCTAGATTAGCACTTACACCTATTCACCCCCCCTCTAGGTGTTTTTTTCACTTACCACCCGCAGACTAGTGGCCAAGTAGAAGTTTCCAATCGAGCTATTAAGACCATTCTAGAGAAAACTGTGAACACCACTAGAAAAGATTGGTATCTTTGCCTGACTGATGCCTTATGGGCATATAGAACTGTATTCAAAAGTCCTATAGGAATGTCTCCATATAGGTTAGTTTATGGCAAGGCTTGCCATCTTCCTGTTGAGTTAGAACATAAAGCATACTGGGTAATCAAACGCCTAAATTTTGATCTAGACAAGGCAGGAGAGTCTAAGAAACTTCAACTGGATGAGCTTGAAGAGATAAGGAACAATGCATATAACTGTTCAAAATAGTACAAGGATCGTATCAAGATTATGCATGATAGGATCATAACTCAGAAGGAATTTCAGCCAGGAAATAAAGTCTTGCTGTACAATTTTCGTTTACATCTCTTTCCGGGAAAACTGAAATCCCGTTAGATTGGTCCATACATTGTTCATAAGGTACACCCACATGGTGCAGTTGAGGTCCACAATATCACAGATTGTATCACTTTTTAAGTAAATGGCCATCGTTTAAAACCATACCGTGAGTATCTAAGCCCAGAAGTGAAGGAAATCCTTCTGGAAGATCCTGTTCATTAGGATTGATCTCTATACATACTAGGGATCCATTTATGTATTATAACTTTTGTATTTTTTCTCTTAACTAGACAATGGTAGATGACATCCACTTGTCCTCATCAGGTACTATCTACCCTTCACATTCTTACATTTGTAGCATGCTATGCATTCATTCATACATTGAGGACAATGCATGAGATAAGTATGGGGGCGGGCTAATATAGGTTTTCTTTTAGTTTTTCTAAAAAAATAATAAATAAATAAAAAAGATTAAAAAATAAAAAATATTAAAAAACATTTTCTTTGTTACAAAAAAAACTTTTTGAAAAGGAAAATAATACTTTGACTTAATTTTGCAAGAAATTAAGTTAATTTTAAGGAATAAGAGAATCATAATTAAGATTTCTTATACTTGGTTGAAATAAGAATATTTGTTTAATTTCTAGGGATAGGAAGAAAAATTGAAAATGTAATCCAGTCTTGATTTTTACCTTGATAAAATATGCATCTTTTATATACTTACATACTTAGGGTTCAAAAACAAAGATTCTTATGCCTTAAAAAAAAAAGAAAAAAGAGAGAAGAATATATATATATATATATTATATAGAATAAGAATCCTCTGATTAAGCTGGATTTTTGTGCCTCATAAAGCATGATTATTCACACCTAAAAGAGGTTCATATCACCAAATAAATCCTTAGTTTTGTGGCCTTATTTGCTCGAGTCCTAAGTCCTTGGGGTGTTTTCTCATCTGGTGCCCTAAAACCATCCGGTTTGGGAGTCACCGACTAAGGCTCATTACATGGGCAAATTAGAAAGCCTAAGAAAGCTAAGAAATTTTACAACTAGTATATATACAAAAAATGCATAAGAGTTAGAGTTGAAGGACCCTTAGTCAAAATATTCACGGTCACAAGATGCATATGACTTAGGCTAAAATAGTAGATTAGATGAGAATACAATTTTATTCCTAACCTTAATTGATAACAAATATTTGAATAGAGGCTAAGTCTAGGGATGAATAATTCGATAATTTTATAATTTACAAGTTGCTTAATACTTGTAAAAACACTTCAAATATTTCCTCTTCTTTTCAAAATGTATTTTCGAAAATACTAACAAATTATTTTTTTCTTTATGGATTTTGTGGGTGTAATCCACTGAAAACCCTCAGGAGAGTACAACTCCTCCTCTAGGGGTAACTTAGAGGTTTAAAGGCTTATTGCACATGCTAAGTGCAATCGCATGACCTGCGGAAGTGGTCCAATAAAAACCTTAGGTTAGTTTTGTTTTGCTCGAGGACGAGCAAAAGATAAGTATGGGGGTGTATTTGGACACATATATTGCATAAAATTATTAAATTCCTACATATATTTTATAATAAATTATTACAAACTCACTTGTCTTAATGTCCTAATTCTTGCAGGATGATAAAGAGAAGATAAACATGAATCCTATCTAAACAAACCCAAAAGTTCAAATCAAACAGGGATTGACTCAAATTCAAAGAATCTTTAGTCTATCTTATCTGAGGATTGAATTTACCAGATAAGATAATACTATAAAAATTCAAAGAAAAAAATGAATTTTTGAAGACCTTATTGGGTTTGCTGAGGATAAATGGATAGAGAGAAGATCAACGGATGAGATGAAGCAATTTAGATTCGGATTCAGAAACTAAATCATATTAATTATTCTTATTTCACGATATGTTCATAGCACACATACCATGTCAACATTTATATAAACATTACCAATAATCGAATACTTAAAGTATCAATTTTCTATACATATAATATCCCCGTCTTCTCCCTCTGCCGGTTCTATATCCGATCCCTTTCTCCAATAGAATAATATGAAATTGTTATGTTAATGTTTCTTTGTCTCCCCCTCCTTCGGTTCTAAATCTAGTCCCTTCCTCTAATAGAATAACAAGTAGATTATATCCCGTCTTTCCCCTCCGCCGGTTCTATTTCCGATCCATTCTTTCAAAAGAATAAATATCTAAACAAACCCCATTCGCTGGACTCTCGCGCGACGTCACCTGAACCCGCGCTTCCGTTGCTTGGACCCGTCCTCCCGTGCGCCCTCGCAGCTGCCGGGCACTGTTGCTACTCCTGCTCTGCCGAACCAGAGAAGGAAAGGAAGGGATAGAGAGTAAGGGAGATGAAAAAGAAATAAATAAGAGGAGGAGAGGATCAGAATGATGGGGAGGAGATCAGAGAGGCATTGTGAGGGAGTGAAAAATATGGGATTTTGAGAGCTTTCATTTTCCTTTTCCTAATTTTTCTATTTATACCACTTAAGTCTTTTCTCTCCTCTTGCCGCCTCACTTTACATAACTCTCTATTAAATTCAAACCCTCCACCTCATCAACACTAACTCCCATTTAATCCTAGCCCTCATTCTCTTGATTAGATCATCTTCCACTATCTCATGGTTTTAAAATTAATATCTATTTTATTTTTATTTTCATTTTTCAAATCGGATATACCTTAATACTAGTATATGCCCAATATCCAGGTATTCATACTCATATACTTGTATACTTTTATTTATTGATCTAATATACAAGTTCACATGCATACACACACACACACACACTTATATATATACATATACTTATATATACATATGTATCATAACTAAATTATCCTATTCATAAAACACAAGTATTCATTCAAATATATATACATATATGCATTCAAATATATATACATATATGCACATCCCCTTGTGTTTGTGTACTAGTGAACTAATCTCATTAATATCATCACTCTTAATTAAATTATTTATGATTATTATTCTAATTATCTGTTAATTGAGTAATTATATGTATAAGCAAGATTATAAAAATATGAGTGTTGCAGTTCTACCCTCCTTAAGGAAGTTTCATCCTCGAAAATCAGCGTATCTTGAAACAAGTATGAGTAGGAATTCTTCATCTTTTCTTCCGGTTCACAAATGATCTCAATCGGCGTATCTTGAAACAAGTATGGGTAGGAATTCTTCATCTTTTCTTCCGGTTCACAAATGATCTCTTCGACCTGCTGACTTCTTCATAGTACCTTCACTAAAGGAATAGATTTGTTTCTTAGTTTCTTCTCCTTGTGATCCAGGATTTGTATTGATTTTTCTACATAAGACAAGTCTTCTCGAATTTGAAGAGATTGATGAGGTATCACATGGTTGGGATCTGAAATGTATTTTTAAATTGAGATACATAAAATACATCGTGAATCTTCTCTAATTCTGGAGGTAAGGCAAGACGATATGCTACCGGCCCCACTCTTTCTAGGATTTCAAAATGTCCAACAAATCGTGGATCTAATTTGCTCTTTCTATTGATGCGAAGTACTCCTTTAATTAGGGATACTTTTAGAAAAATTGTATTTCTAACTGAAAATTTCAAGGGACTGTAACAATGATCAGCACAAGCCTTTTGTCTACTTTGAGCTACTTTCAACCTTTTCTTGATTATCTCAATTTTCTTTATAGTCTCCTGATTGTTTAACCCATAAATCTTCCTATCACTAATTTCTTTCTAACAGATTGGGGATCTACATCTTCGACCATATAATGCTTCAAATGGGGGCATGCCAATAGTAGATTGATAACTGTTATTGTAGGCAAATTCTACTAAAGGTAGATGTTTACCCCAATCTCCTCCAAAGTTTCTTATGCATGCTCTCAGCATATCCCCCAATATCTGAATGGTTCTTTCTGCTTGTCTATCTGTTTGCGGATGTACTGATGTGCTCAGTTGTAACTTGGTACCCATAGCTACAAACAAGCTTTTCCAAAGTCTGGATTGAAATTTAGGGTCCCGATTTGATACTATAGTCTCGAGTACTGAATGTACTTTGACTATTTCTTGAATATAAAGATGAGCTAACTTGTCTATAAAATAATCCAAATGTATGGGCAAGAGATGAGCAGTCTTGGTGAGTCTATCAACTACTACCTATACCACATTAAATCCTTATGGTATCCGTGGTAAACCCGTCACAAAATCTATCATGATGTGCTCTCATTTCCATTCAAGAATTGGTAACGACATTAATAGCCCTGAGGTTTCATATGTTCAGCCTTTACTTCATGACATACTTGACACTTTTGTACAAATTTTGCAATATCATTGTTGACATTCCGAAAAGACTAACTCCCAGATGATACTTCAGCTGGTCCGAACGATGTCTAACTTGTCGACCCTTCTGAAAGATAAGTCGCAGACAGGCTGAAGATCTGTCCGTCGTGATGGATCAGGCGTGATTTGAACTCCACTGATCTAGTGAAACAGACAATGAGCCAATTGTTGTCCTCTGAAGAAAACCCAGAAAGCCAACACCTAACTTCGCTACAAGCTATATTTTTCAGCTTTGCATGAAGCTCTTTATAACTCGGTTGAGAACTATCTTCTAGCTCCTCTAGGGGCTCATTTCTAAGGTTCGCTGCAAGCTTTGCATAGCTCTGATAAGAGCTATATACCAGCTTCACAGCAAGCTCAGTAGCTCCGCTGTGAGCTTAGCTTCGCATGAAATTCTTCTTTTAGCTCCGCTGTGAGCTAGCTCCACGGAGAGCTTATATGACCATTTTGACCATTTTAAATCTCGGCACGAGATTAATCTGTTCATATCACATATTTGACAGTTGTTTGCCTTGATCCAATCACTTCTTAATTAGTTGGAGAGGTTCAAGGAAAATTTTTTGATTGGTGGAGAGAATCAAGGGATTGGTGCAATAAACCCGAAGCCAGCTGGCTAACTAACTCCGTGCAAGGGTCTCCAGCTTTTCTCAAGCTACAATTAGCTTTGTAGCGAAGCAATTATGGCTTCAGGAGTGAAGCTAGATTGGATTGACTAAATCAATTTGCTGATTTTTAGAAAGGGTTGTTACACCCCATAATGTCTATAAATAGCCCATTTCTAGGCAGGCTGAAAGCTGAAAAATTTCTGAAGAGAGGAATCTCTAGCTTTTGAGCTTCTTGAGAACCTCGCTTCTCTCTTTCAGGGTGCTAATACCCTCACGATCTTCCTTATTCAAAGGATTTTCGGAACTAGGCGAGAAGGAAACACTTAAGCAGAAGACTTGAAAACTTAATCACTCACATCGTCAACAGAATAAAGTGGTAGCTTGCTGACTAGACTTCCACCGGCATACTTTCTTAGAAACTCTAGAAGAGAGCTCTTGTAATCTTATTTTTTTTACTTGTAATTCTCTTTGACCCTTTTTGTAAGTTTTCCTACATTATCAAATCAACGGAAAATAAGATGATGACTCCGCTGGGGAAACTATTCTTTAACAACAAAGAAGATGACGCCGCAATGCGATGATGAGACCCTTGGGTCTACTGCCAAAATCTTGGTCATCCAATTTGATCAATAGAAATTTAAGCAACTTCTCTCAGAGGGTGGTTCAAACCTTACCAGTGCATGCAAGCACAGGAAGATCTCTATGACTAGGTCCCTGATGTGCGAATTGGCAAGTGCACCGATCATTTACAAGTAATAAAGTAGTGAGTAGAGTATCGTTCCCACGAGGATTGATGTCTATTGAGTGCCAAACTAATTTTTCCTAATTTTATTTGAATATTTGATTAAGAAGATGATTTAAAATAAACTACTAATAAGAAACTAAAAGAGTTAATTTTTATAGAAGAAAAGTGTTAGGACAATTAATTTCAGTAAATATAATCAGATATAAAATTGTTCTTGTACTAGTGAATTCTAACTATTCATGTTAATAATCCAAAATCCTTAACCTAACTAGCATTCTCTCTCGAGCAATACTAATTTTATCTTCTAATTTAAGAACCTACAATCGCTCGATCTAGTAGATTTATAAGTTAAAGAAGCATTAAATATGGTGGATTTTTCATATGATTGCACAACTTTTACATGTCAACATATCAAGTTGTGATTTTTATTTCTATGATGTTATCTTAGGTTATCTCCTCTCAGTCTCAAACCTAATCATCCGTATAATTGTTAGCCACCAATTAATAACAAGAAATTCGGGAATAAAAACTTAACATGAAAAAGATTTAAACTTGAAGAATAAAAATAGTAGAATAGCACAAAGCAACAATTATATCGTCATAATATTTGACCTACATCAATGCCCTAATTATGGAGAATTAGTTCATATTAGAAGAGAAGCAAAACATGATAAATAATATGAACTTCATGAAATAATAAAATTGAAGGAGAAAGAGATTAGAAAACACCAATTTAGGGATATTAGATGATGCCTCCTCACTGTTTTCTTCAACTTCAATATGCAAAATTTATTCTCCCAAAGCCAAAAAACTAAAATTTAAATTAATATAAAATTTATTTATCTAATGAGAGTCATGAGAGATTCCTCCGATTACGAGAGATTTCAGCCCTTTATATAGACCTCAGAGCCTATTACAATCAGGAAATCATTAGGAATTCTAATCCTACTTTAGTTTGGTGTGGGAATTCAATCTTGAATTGATCCGCAGATAGCTGTCGTTAATTGCTGAATAAGGCTTAACAAATGACTGAATTGGAAAATAATGTCAACAGAAATATTGTAGATCTTTACGTTCTCTTTCCATAGCATCTTGAATCATCAGAATTGAATACCTGTAGCGAAAATTATGATCAGAATGGTAAAAAAATATGCAGTCTGAATCTGAGTCTGAAATAGATTTCTGCTCTATGTTGAATAGTGAATGGCTAGGCAGCCGAAAATTCAGCTACCCAGCCGAATTTTGACTTGATTTAATCTCAAACTTTTGTTGGATGCTTTCCCATATTTTAATGACTCTTTTGACAAGTCTATTGGTCTCTGGATGTCTGAATCTTGAAATATACTGCTGCAATCATCTCTTTAACATTGATTTTCTACTTTTTCATCTCTTTTCTCTAATTTGTGCTCTTGACCTAATTCTGCATAAACTTAAACAAAAACACCCATGCAGTATTAAATGTATAATAAAAGAAGTATAAAAGTGATACAAAATATATATGATAATCACAATTATCACACCCCCATACCTAACTTTTTTAGTCCTCGAGCAAAATCTAATCTAAAAAGAAAAAGAAAAACTAAAATTCTAAAAATTTAATAAAAAAATTCTAGCTCGCTTTCATAGGAATCACGGTTGCACTTAGCACGTGCAATAAGCCGTTAAACCCCTAGGTTACCCCTAGTGGGTGAGTGTTGTCTCGTGAGGGTTTGCAGTGAATATACCCACAAAATTCACAAAATTCAAAGAAAAGAATATAGAAAGATTAAAGAATAAGGATAAAGAAAAATAAGGATAACTAAAAAGTAAAGAAAGAGAAAAATAAAAAAATTCAGCAAGTGTCACTAGTGAATAAGTTCAATAGTTTCCATAAGCAATCATCTTCTAGTTCAATCTCCTATCAAGAAATCTTATCTTCTTATCCTAGAGATTTCAAATCCTAATATATCCCACCATCCTTTCTAAGTTTTCCGAACCTATACATCTTTGTGAACATGTGATAGCTCTTAACTTAAAATTTTGATTCAAATTTTTCATTCTTAAACTTTTTTTTTTGCAGATGTTTCGAAGTATTACCACTTTGTTGCCCTTTAAGCACTTCTTTTTTCTTTCTTTTCTTTTTTTTCATACATATAACTCATCCAATTCTATTTCGTGTAAATATCAAGTCTTTTTGAGGCCAAGATACCTAACTAATTGAACATTAGACTTGTTAATACATATAACTTTAACTTTTTTTTTCAACTTACCTAACTATCTTTCACGTGAATACCAAGGCTTCTTGAGGCCAAAGTATCTAGCTAATCAATAATTAAGTTTATTTTCATTTAAGTATTAAATAATCCTCATTATCCTAAGCTTAAACTAATGTGTAAGTGTAGATAAGATGCATATTCACATGGACAAATTGTAGATGGTATTCAATTTTCAGATTTTTTTTATCTCTTCTCAAAAAAATTAAGGAATCTATCAAATTGATATCCCTATCCAATTCAAACTATATGGTCACTAAATCTCTTAAAACTAGATAAACTTACTGAAATTTAAAATTTTTTCAGTTAATAAAAGAAAAAGAAAAATCTAGTAAAAATCCTAAAAAGAAAAAAATAAAGAAAAGGAAACTAAAATCCTAGACCTCTCCCCCATACCTAAACCTTGGCATATCCTCATGCAAAGCAAGATGAATTAATAACATATGCAAATCACATATAAATACCACTCCCAAAGACCAATTATTTTTTTAATTTCTAGACAATCATGAAAAAAATTATCTATTAGAAATTGCCTACTGTCTATATAATAAATAGAAAATCATAAACATTCATTAATTGGAAAGAAATCACCTGAGAAAATTTCAGAGTGTGGATCCACAAATTTTTCGGCTGTCCAGCCGAAGTGGCAGCTGCCTAGCTAAACTTTTGGCTCTGCTGGTCTTGGGTTTTGGATCTCTTGTTTATCTTATCTTGGTGGTTCATCCTTTAGATCTAATTTTGAATCTGGGTTTTGATTGAGGTACCTAGTACAAAAAAATAAAATAAAGTAAGAAAAAGTAAAAAATTAAATCAAAAATCTAAAAATAGAGGTTAGAAAACTTGGGTTGCCTCCCAAGAAGCGCTTTAAGTTATAGTCTTTAGCTAGACTTTTTCTGATGTTCATGGAGGCTCATGTATGGAAGGTGTTGGCCTCAAGTTGTTCTTTACAATCTTTTGGACCTTCTTCCATATTTGGCTGGTGGTGCAGCTTTCAAGTAGAAACTTTACTTCTCAATTTTTGCATTCTTGGAGTTGATGGACTTTGGCTGATTGGACTCTTTACTAAGTAACTTTTGAGGCTCCTCTTTTGGTATTTTAACTGCTTGCTTGTCCTTGGTATCAATTTTGAAGCACTTCTCGACATTCGATTGTTATGGCGTGGCTTTAAAAACTTAGAAAGTAACTTGCTCATCTTGCACCCGAAGGATAAGTTCTCCTTTTTTCACGTCAATCAAAGTTCTTCCTGTGGTTAAGAAAGGTCAGACTAATATGAGGGGAATATTACTATCTTCTTTCATGTCAAGTACAATAAAATCTGTAGGGAAATAAAATGTGTTGACTATAACAAGCACATCTTCAATAACATCAAGCAGGTACTTTATCGATCATCCGCCAATGGGAGTGAGACAATAGTCTGCTTTGGTTCTCTCAAACCAATTGCCCTAAAAATAGAGAGAGGCATTAAATTTATACTTGCACCAAGATCACATAAAACATTGTCGAATTTTAAGTTTCCTATAACATAAGGTATAGAAAAACTCCCTGGATCCGTAAGCTTGGGAGGTAGTTTGTTGTGAAAGATAGCACTGCACTCCTCATTGAGCTTGATTGTTTCGTGCTCCTTCAAGTTCCTCTTCTTATCTAGGATCTCCTTCATGAACTTTGTATATTTAGGATTCTGTTCTAGAGCACCTATGAACAGAATATTTATATGTAAACTTTTGAAAATATTTAAAAAGTTAGAGAAATCCTTATCTATTTTGTTTTGTGAGCCTCTAAGAAAATGGAAGTGGGGGAACGCATGGTTTCACTGGGGGCTTCACTGCAGGCTTTGGATCAAGCTCAGATTCCAATGTAGTTTTGGCTGTTTGGCTGAATTTTCGGCTGCGTAGCGAAAAATTCTTCACTGCTCTGGCCTATCTTTCTCTGATTGTCTTCTACTTCTTCTCCAATATCTTTCTAATGTACTATTTTAGAAGACTCTTTCTGTACCTGCTCTAGTTGCTTCCCGCTCCTTAAGGTAATCACATGTACTTGCTCTGTTGAAATTTTATCGGTGTTGCTTGGTAGCAATCCTTGTGCTCTTGCAGAGAGCAGGCTAGCAATTTGCCCCACCTGAACTTCTAGATTATGTATAGTTGCTTGATTTTTGATGAGGGCTTCTTAATTTTCTATCTTTGTTTTGGTGTTCACCATAAAAGCGTGCATTAAGTTGTAGCAAGTTGCTCTATTACAGTCTCCAAGCTTGATTTCTTCTCTTGTGGCAATGGGTATTGTTGGTGATTGAGGTCACCTATTTGCTTCGTTAATGATGCAAGTTGGACATGAATTGTTTTGATATCATTAGGTCCATGCATGCCCCTAACCTTCTCCGGCGTTTCTTTTTCAGTTTGCCATAATCTTTTGACTCCATGTCCTCCAACAACTCGTAGGCTTCATGTCTATCTTTTCGCATAAGTGCTCCACTGGCTACCACATCAACCATCATCTTTGTCTTCAGTTGTAGCTTGTTATAAAAGAATTGGATCTCCAATCAATCAGGGAGACTATGATTTGAAACTTTCCTAATCAAGCCCTTGTATCTTTCCCAAGCATCATAAATAAATTCAGTATCAAATTGGGTAAAGGTTGTGATATCACTTCGAAATTTTGCTGATTTTGTGGGTGGAAAGTATTTGGTGAGGAATTTGTTTGCCATCTCATCCCATGTATCAATTGATTCCTTCGGTAAAGATTTGAACCATATCCTTACTTTATCTCTGAGTGAGAAAGAAAAAATCATTAATCTCACTTTCTCCGTTGGCACACCGCTATACTGTTGTGTATCACAAATCTCTAAAAAGTTAATATGCTTATACAGTTCATCATCGGGAAGACCCCCAAATTGACAATCGATTTACACCATCCGAATCAACCCTATCTTCAATTTGAAGTTGTCCATTTGGGTTGTCGGCTTCTTAATGCATGATGTTGCTCCAATCAGGGAGGGAATAGCATAGTCCCTCAGCGCTCTTCTCTCTTCTTGGCACGCCATCACCACTTCTCAATCTTTCTTCTCTTTAAACAAGCGTCGTAAGATATTGTCGATCTCTGGATCAAGAGTATGAAATTTTAGCACTCCTAGATCGTTTCATAAATCAATCAGAAAGCAGATCCTGAATGATCCTCCACTATCTCCACTATAGGTCAGCTGCGTAGCCAAAATTTTGGCTGCTTGGCAGAACTCTTGTAGCTTTTAGGGTAACGTCTTCTGCAGGTTGTAAAATAAAAAGTCCAGATGTTAGATTTCCAGTCGAAATTCAAATTAAAACTAGTATAAAATATCGTTGATATCAATAGGAAGCAAACAATCCGCGGCAACGACGCCAAAAACTTGATATTACGAATTGAAAAATGCACCAATCGTTAACAAGTAATAAAGTAGTGAGTAGAATATCATTTCCACGAGAATTGATGTCTGTTGAGTACCAAACTAATTTTTCCTAATTTTATTTGAATAATTGATTAAGAAGATGATTTAAAATAAACTACTAACAAGAAACTAAAAGTGTTAATTTTTATAGAAGAAAAGTGATAGGGCAATTGATTTCGATAAATATAATCAGATATAAAATTGTGCTTGCGCTAGTGAATTCTAACTATTCATGTTAACAATCGAAAGTCCTTAACCTAACTAGTATTCTCTTTCGAGCAATACTAATTTTATTTTCTAATTCAAAAATCTATAATCTCTCTATCTAGTAGATTTACAAGTTAGAAGAAGCACTAAGTACGGTGGATCTTTTATATGATTGCGTAACTTTTACGTCTCAACTTATCAAGTTGTGATTTTTATTCCTATGATGTTATCCTTGGTTACCTCCTCTCAGTCTCAAACCTAATCATTCGTATAATTGTTGACCACCAATTAATAATAAAAAATTTGAGAATAAAAATTTAACATGAAAAAGATTTAAACTTGAAGAACAAAATAGTAGAATAGCACAAAACAACAATTATATCGTCATAATATTTAACCTACATCAATGCCATAGTTATGGAGAATTAGTTTATATTAGAAGAGATGCAAACATGATAAATATTATGAACTTCATGAAATAATAAAAAAGAAGGAGAAAGAGATTAGAAAACACCAATTTAGGGACTCTAGATAATGCCTCCTCGCTGTTCTTCTTCAACTTCAATACGCAGAATTTATTCTCCAAAAGTCTAGAAATTGAAATCTAAAATAATATAAAATTTATTTATCTAATGAGAGTCATGAGAGATTCCTCTAATTACAAGGGATTGCAGCCCTTTATATAGAACTCAGAACCCATTACAATCAGGAACTCATTAGGAATTCTAATCCTACTTCAGTTTGGTGTGGGAATTCAATCCTAAATTGATCTGCAGATAACTGTCATTGATTGCTGAATAAGGCTTGACAAACAACTGAATTAGAAAATAGTGTTAATAAAAAATTGTAGATCTTTAAGTCCTCTTTCCGTAGCATCTTGAATCATCAGAATTGGATACCTGTAGCGAAAGTTATGATCAAAATAGTAAAAGGTGTTCAGTCTGAATCCGAGTCTGAAACAGATTTCTGCTCTCTATTGAATAGTGGATGGCCAGGTAGCCAAAAATTTGGCTACCCATCCAAATTTTGATTTGATTTGGCCTCAAATTTTTGTTGGATGCTTCCCCATATTTTATAGACTCTTTTGACAAGTCTATTAGGTCTCTGGATGTCTGGATCTTGAAATATACTGCTGCAATCATCTCTTTCACATAGATTTTCTACCTTTTCATCTCTTTTCTCTAATTTGTACTCTTGACCTTATTTCTACATAAACTTAAACAAAAACACTCATGCAGTATTAAATGTGCAACAAAAGAGGTATAAAACTGGTACAAAATATAGATGATAATCACAATTATCACAGTCTCCTCTAGCCATGGCTAGATCTCCTCTAGCCATAGATCGGAAGCAAGTCTCTGATGGGACAGAGAAGGCTATCTGCTAGCCTAATTCAGCCTCAACAGAAACTGATTAGCTTCGCTCTAGCACTTATAGGCTGGGCGCGAAGCTAAATAAGCCTAAAAAGCTCTCTGGATTAAAAATTCAATTCAGCTCTGTGCAAAGCTAATGGGTCTTCCACTTTAGTTTCGAGAGAAGCTCAAGTAGTCTCTGACTGCAAGACTACTCCAACTCCTTACAAGGCTCAACTTTGCTTCTCCCGCTAAATTAAAGGCAAAGCACTCCTAAGTGCTATCAGCGAAGTTACAGTAACTTTGCTCCTCGTTGCCAAGATTTCTATTCGTGAAGCTAAATCTGAAGCACACTTTGGTGCTAACAACAAAGTTACTTTGCTCAAAGGAAAGGAAGTACTTCATAGTACTAAAGCACTAAGTGCTAAGATAACTTCGCTTCACAGCAAAGCTATTTTAGCTTCGCCGTGACTTCGCCTCACGGCGAAGCTATCTTAACTTCGCTCCCAGCCACGGGGAAAGCATATAAGGCTAATTCTAGGGCTAAGCCTAAGACTTTTTAGCCCATAAGAGCTAACCTCCAGCCTACATGAGTCTCCGCATTGGATCGCTTGGGTCCAACCAACACAGACTTGCGGGAATTTCTGAGCCATAAGAGAAAGTTCAACTCTGAAGAATAGGTTTACATCTCGCCGTCTCGGTGTGGATGAGCGGGGTGTCAACTGGTGACCGTACATTCTGCTGATTGTTGTTTGGGCTAATCCCCACAACGCCTCTTCTAAACTAACCGTCGATATTTGACTATTTTTCAGCCTTGACCTCCAAAGAATCCAAATCTAAGAGGAAGAGGAAAGTCAAGAAACCTCACCTCGCTGCAGTCTCTGTCAACATGACAGGTAGAGGAAAGGATCTGACACGATCTCAAAGAGGAAGACAGGGGTTTCACACACTCTTAGTTAGTTCTCCAGACCCTGACTATTGTCCAGGCTTTAAGTCAGGTTCTGATTGAACCTGAAGGTACCTTTCGAGGTACCCGCTCTAGGGTAGCGATACCCTACAACTATGAACAACCCTCTTCTTCCACAAGAGCAATGTCACCAAAATCATTGAGAAACCTTTTCCAATGGTGAGACGATGAAGGAGAAGCCAATGGATACGCTTCCTCTGCTACCGTCAGCTCTGAGCAAACAGCGGTGATGTCGGTCAACATGGCTGACAACAACTATGATGAGGATCACCATCGGCGCATGGAAGCTCAAGAGTAAACTTTCAAAGCTCAGCAAGCGGCATTGGATAATATCTAGTAAATGTTGGCGCAACTCTTAAACAACCGAAACAATGATGACACTACCAGTAGCAACCACGACGAGGAGGAGCATCCCAACACTGAATCCCTAAGACTGAAAAATCAAAGGGAAGTTCTACAATTGATCCCAATATTATCAAAGGCATCTAAGCGCAGATCGCATCTCTAGCTCAGAGGAATAAGCTAAAGAAAGTAGGGATGAGGCATCCTTACCCATTGGAATGGGACTCAGTTCCCTATTCACCAAAGTTCAAGCCACTGATTAGTCTCTAAAACTGCATATTTCATATCACATCTTCACATTTATTTCATATTAAATTCTGCTAATAATACCTCTCTTGTATATTTCTAGTTCCATGATGTGCAATGAAGAAGAAGACCCTAAATCATCATTTAATAGATTAAAGGCCTAAAATATAACCATTGACTTTGGAGAGCGGTTTCATCAAAACCAGGGGCCCAAAACCAGAAATCGGAATATGCAGCCGATAGGGGGACAAACGAGCGCCGCCTAGGTACAGCTGCGTTTTCACGGCCATACGAGCGCAGCTGCGCACGTGCTTTGGGCCAGGGGTTGTCCCCCTGGCCCCTTTTCCTCTGGTGCCTATAAATACCCCCTGGGGTTCTGCTTCAGAAAAAATCTAGAGAGTAGTGTAATTTTCTCCTTGTTGTAGTTTAGGATAGTTTAATTTAGTTGTTCTTCTTCTTCCTCTTTGTATTTTTCATTTCTTTTAGATCTTGTAATAGGAGAGAGAGTGATACATGGTTGGAAGTAAGAGTGCTTGTAATAGAAGGTGACAAGCTATGAAAGGTTCTCTCTTTACCTCTCTTTATTTTCTCTCTAACTCCTTTTACATATTTAGCTAATTTTCTCTCATGGCAACTAACTACTAACCACTAACTTGCTAACTTTTTACTTGACAATCCACATGAATCTAATAGCCTCTACTTGGCCTTTCTCTTGCAAGAGCCATTGATGACTCATGATGATGGATCTAACACTCTAACATCCTAACTCTCTAACAAGCTAACATTACTTTACTCCATGCTTACTCTTGTTTAGTTTTGATAGTTTAAGTGTAGCTTGAACTTGTTTTGTTGAGTTTGAATGTGAAAGTTATCGTATGGGTCATGCTTTGAAACGCTCTTGAACCAAGGACTAGTAATGGCCAAGGATACATGTGAGGCAACTATCACTAAGAGGTTAGCATGGTTAGTGAAGCCATTAGTAGTTAGTAGCCATGAGTTTTCTTTCTTTTTCACTTTGTTTTGAAACAATATAAAAAATCACAAATATATTCTTTTTTATATTTCTCACTTCTTTGTGTTTCACCGTACTTCTCTTATCATTCTTTATTTTCTTTTCTTTTCACTCTTTGAAATATTGAAGAACTTTTAACATACATGTGAACATACCGTGTAAGCTTCTATCGCCTCCCGTCCTTGTGGATTCGACTCGTTTTAGCCTCTATGTTATAACGGAAGTATCGAGGAAGCCAAAGCGCACACACTTTAAATATCCATTTCAAAACATACACTTTTTATGCACGGTTTTCCCCGATCAAATTTTGGCGCCGTTGCCGGAGATGGGAACAGTTTGATTTCATATTTTTGTTAACTTTTCTTCTTTGTTTTTGGTGTGCAGGTTAAAGTTTTAGCATTGCAAAAGTCCACACTTGCTTTTGTGTGGTTGGGTAAATTCTTATATATTCTTATATTCTGCTGCTAGTTTTTGTTTATATTACCTGTGCACTGTAATAAATTTAAGAACTAAAATACGATAATTGGATGCTTTAAAACAGTTTAGACATTTGCATCTAAGCACGTGTCAATTTCAATTCCGATATACTCTATTTTATTCTTGTGTTGTTGTGATCTTGACGGAGGTGACATATTGCATTACATATAGTTAGGACAAACACTTCAGTGATTTACTCACTTTTTTGTGTTCATTCTTATCTATATTGCACACTTGCATAAATTGACTTAAGGGAAACACCAAATACAATATAAGGTGGGGAAGTCATTAGCCTTCCTTAGCCCAAAAATCACCTCCCCACTCACACAACCCAAGCCTAAATAAAACTTGCTAGACGTTGGCCCCTAGGGACATCTCATACTCATTTAGGAGATTGACCTAAGGAGAAAGTTGTTAGAAGTTGACTCTTGTCAAATCAGTGTCTAAGGTTGGGGATTGAGAGGCAAAATCTCGTAGAATATTGATTTGACATAATTAGGTCCGTTGCTCCGGCACGGATACCTCCCACTGATCTTGCCCCTACCTGGCCGATTAACTGGTGGTCAGATTCTGACAATGTACCCCCCGGTGGACAGTCTAACCAGTTAGGGGTCGTCTAGGTCTAAGTCAACCCTAGTATAGACTTATTTCCTTTTTCTTTTTCTTTGTTTGTTTGTTTGTTTGTTTGTTGTTTTTTTTTTTTTTTTTTGTAAATTGTGAAATGGATTTCAACAAAAATAATTTTTTCAATCATAATATGAATCCATATTTCACCCCGACCTCATTTGACTTGGATAATTCTGACCCGGCTATATATAACATGAACCAACCATATATGCCACGGGTTAGGATTATCTGACTCAATATGACTCGTATCCCCAATCCTATGACTATAATTTTCAAAATAATTTTCACTCTTCACAGAGTTCATAGGGATTTACCTCCTCCGAGTCAAATTTTCAACTACATTGTCCATAATTTTCACAATATTCATTTCCTGATCCTACTTCATATCCTCCTTTTCCTGAACCACCAATTGAAGAAAAATCATCATTGCAAAGGACTTTGGAAGAAGCGATAGAGGCCTAAAAATAATTTGAAAACATGATGGCCTCATCATGTCCACAAAATTTTTAAAATACATATAGTTCTTTTCTAGAACCAATCAAAGAAAAATCATTATGGGAAAAAAATTATGGAATTCGTGCAAGAGACCGAGCGAATAATACAAAATATGAATAAGTTCCCATGTCCATCAGATATTCATATAACTCAAGAATCATGTCATTTTAGAAATCCAGCTTCAATTTTATTATACCAACCTGAACTTGACCAACATCAAATTCTTGATAGTTTGACAAGCTATCCAATTCCTGAAATTGAACTTGAAGATAAATGTGAACCTGAGCTTCAATTTAGCGATTCGAGTCCAATCCTTTAATTAATATCGACTCCTGTAGTGTTACCTGAATTAAGTAACGTTCTTGAGCCAGTTTTGATTCCCATAATTCCTGAACTTGATTCGATCATTTCACCCATTCACATTCCTTCTGTGGACGAAAATCAAGATTCAATTTCATTGCATCCATTTGAACTTGCCCAAAATTTTGAGAACCACCTGACATTTTGGCAAGTTATCCTTTTCATGAAATTGAACTTGAGCTTGAATGTGATCTCGAACCTTATGTTAGTAATTCCATTTCACTTTTTGATACAATAATGACTCCGGTATTTTTATTAGATTTTTTCTCTATTCCAGAGTCAACTTGAATCATGTACCAGTACACTGTGAAATTGAACCACCAATATCTTATTATCACACTTCATTGATGGAGAAAGTGTGTGAGGATCAATTCTTTGATTTGGACCCTATTTTTGAACCAATTTCGACTCTTATTGTTGAATTTCGCCTTGATCTGAGTCAAATTTCCGAGTCGGTATTGATTTTTATTCCTATTCCATTTGAGTCCAAATCAATTATCTTTCAAAATCACACTTCATTGTTGGACAAGAATGTTGAAGAAAATGACTTAGTAATTATTTTTGAAAATTGAAAATTGGATGGGGGTATTTTTTTCAATAAGATCATACAGTTCTCCAACATTTTACTGGGTCGTATTAGAGAGGTCACTGGTGGGTTTCTGCAAGATTCATGATATCTTGCTTGGGTAGCAATGCTTGGCCCAGTCAGACCACCACTGGAGCTACCACCATGAGGTAATTTTTCTTCCCTCTCCATTTGTTTCATGTATATACCATTCATGATGTATTGAGGACAATGTATGAGATAAGTGTGGGGGAGGGTTTACTAATATAGGTAGTTTTATATTTTCTTTCTTTTACATTTCTTTTAGGAGATTTAAAAAATTTTCTTTTGTATATAAAAATCTTTTCTTTTCTTTTTACAAAACTTTTTGAAATAACAGAAAAAGTTTTGATCTATTTTTAAGAAAATTAAGATTATCTTAGGAATTAGGAAGACCTAAAATTATGAATTTTTAAATTGGATCAAAATAATAGATCTTGTTTAAATTTTAGAATAAGGAAGTAAGATTGGAAAGATAATATGGTTTTGAATTTTTTTGCCTTAGATTTATGCACTTCACACTTACACAATTTTTGAGATTGAAACAAAAACTGAAAATGCCATAAAATATATTAATATATATATATATATAATGATAATAAAAATCACTTATTGAAGTTGGGTAACTATGCCTCAAGAAGCATGATTATTCATACCTAAAATGGTGGACCAAAATAAAAATAATCCCCTTTATTTTTTTGTGGCCTTGTATACTTGAGTCCTTAAGTCCGAGGGATGTTTTCTCATCTGGTATCTCAAGATCATCTGGTTTGGGGGTCATCGGCTAAAGGCTCACTACCCGGATAAATAAGAAAGCCTAAGAAAACCAAGGGAAGAAAAAGAAAGAAAAATAAATAAATATACAAAAAATCAATTGTATGAAAGTTTAAGTCGATATCCCAAAAATTTTCACAGTTCAAAAAGTGCATATTTTCTAAGAGTTTTATGAAATATCAAAGAGTCAATTCAATTTTAAATTCTTACATTTAATTTATAACAAGATTTTGCATTTCGACTTAGTTTAAGGAAGAATAATTTCTGGTTAACCTATGACCTTGGATCACTTATATTTTTCGCAAAAATACTTTAACACTTTTCTCTATTTCAAAATGCATTTTCAAAATACTAACATTTGATTTCTTTCTTGATGGATTTTGTGGGTGTAATCCGCTGAACACCCTCAGGAGACAAAACTCCTCCTCTAGGGGAAACCTAGATGTTTAACGGCTTGTTGCACATGCTCAGTGCAATCGCGTCACCTGCAGAAGTGGTGTAATAATTCCTTTAGTTTTTTTGTTTTGCTCGGGGTGAGCAAAAGATAAGTGTGGGGGTGTGATTAGTTTCTAAAATTGCATATTTCATACCACATCTTCACATTTATTTCATATTCTGCTAATAATATCTCTCTTGTATGTTTCTAGGTCCATGGTATGCAATGAAGAAGAAGATCCTAAATCACCATTTAATGATTGATTAAAGGCCTAAAATATAGCCATTGACTTTGGAAAGCTGTTTCGTCAAAACCAGGGGCCCAAAACCAGAAACCGGAACATGCAGCCGATCGGGGGACAAACGAGCGGCGCGCAGCAGGCGGCGCTGTGCGCGCCGCCCAGATACAGCCGCAGAAACGTGGCCTGGGCCGCATTTTCGTAGTCATACGGGCGCGGCTGCGCACTTGCTTGGGGCCAGGGGTTGTCCCCCCTTCCTCTGGTGCCTATAAATACCCCCTGGGGTTCTTTTTCAGAAAAAATCCAGAAAGTAGTGTAGTTTTCTCCTTGTTGTAGTTAGGGTAGTTTAGTTTAGTTGTTCTTCTTCTTCCTCTTTGTATTTTTCATTTCTTTTAGATCTTATAATAGGAGAGAGTGATACATGGTTGGAAAGTAAGAGTGCTTGTAATAGAAGGTGACAAGCTATGAAAGATTCTCTCTTTACCTCTCTTTATTTTCTCTCTAACTCCTTTTAGATATTTAACTAATTTTCTCTCATGACAACTAACTACTAACCACTAAATTGCTAACTTTTTACTTGACAATCCACGTGAATCTAATAGTCGCTACTTAGCCTTGCTCTTGCAAGAGCCATTGATGACTCATGATGATGGATCTAACACTCTAACATCCTAACTCTCTAACAAGCTAATATTACTTTACTCCATGCTTACTCTTATTTAGTTTTGATGGTTTAAGTGTAGCTTGAACTTATTTTATTGAGTTTGGATGTGAAAGTTATTGTATAGGTCATGCTTTTAAACGCTCTTGAACCAAGGACTAGTGATGGCCAAGGATACATGTGAGGCAACTATCACTAAGAGGTTAGCATGGTTAGTGGAGCCATTAGTAGTTAGTAGCCATGAGTTTTCTTTCTTTTTTATTTTGTTTTGGAAACAATATCAAAGACCACAAATATATTCTTTTCTATATTTCCCACTTCTTTATGTTTTACCGTACTTCTCTTTTTATTCTTTATTCTCTTTTCTTTTCATTCTTTCAAACATTAAAGAACTTTTAACATACATGTGAACATACCGTGTAAGCTTCTATCGCCTCCCATCCTTGTAGATTCGACTCGTTTTAGCCTCTATGTTATAACGGAAGTATCAGAAGCCAAAATACACACTTTAAATATCAATTTTAAAACATACACTTTTTGTGCGCGGTTTCCCCCCGATCAGCCACCTATGTTGCACATGTATGACGACAAGAGCTCGCCGAATCAGCACATCTATTACTTTCGGTTGTAAACCAGTAATGTGATAGACAATGATGATGTCATGGCCAGGCTATTCATCGGCATCCTTAAGGGGCAGCCTTTGATTGGTTCAGGAGCCTTCCCAACAGCTCCATCAACTCTTGGGTTGACTTGAAACTCGGTTCCTTTCTCGATTTTATGAGGATGATACCGAGATGATGATTAGTGTTCAATTTTGTATCATATTGCATCACACTGCATATTATCAAGCAAAATGAGGTTTTTAATGGCTTTTCTCTTAAAATTCAGGTCCACTCTTTAATGAAGAAGAAGGCCATAATCCAAGCCAAATTAGGGATTTAAAGGACATTAAAAAGAGCTCAATCCAAAGAAGCCCACATCTACTATGAACCAGAGAATATTCTCTCGGTTCTAGAAACTCCCACAGTACACCTGGGCAGAGACATCTTATCAGCGCAATCGCTGGCATAATGGCCAAGATTCTATCGCGAAAACGTGGCTTTGGCCGCGGATTCGCGGCAATTCTTGGACCGTTGATGTGGCGTTTAATCCTATGACTACGATTGAAAGTGATGAGCTCCTGGTGCCCATATAAAGATCCCCAAGGCCTCTGTTGAAAAGTGAGAGAGAGAGCCATAAATTTTAGGAGAAGAATTAGGATTTCTTTAGGTTCTTCTTTAGTCATCTATTGTAATTTAATTTTCTCTTTTTAGATTCCAGAAAAGAGAGAGAGAGGATGAGAGTGAAATATTGTAATTGAGAGCGACAATCAAATGCAAAGCTTATGATCTTCCTCCTCCAATTTCTTACCCTTTTAATTCTTACTCTTTTACTTTCAAGCTTTTAATTTCTTGCACTTTAATCTACCATACTTTCTTCTTTACTTTACTTCTTCATGGCTAACTAACCTTCTAACATGACTAACTAACCTCTAACACTACTAACTACTAACTCTTGAATGATGCTAACTCATATAATTCATTGGATGTTTATAATTTCTAGTCTTGTGCTTTACATGTCTCTTTAATTCCCAACGAAGATGAGTGTGTTTTAATCTTAATGAAGGTTTTGTGATTTTTTCCATTTGATTCACTTGTGCCTCATTTAGAGCCTTGGTTCTTTAGCAAGAGCCTTGATGGAACATGATGATGGGTTCACCTTAGCATCCTAACAAATTGATGCACTAGCTTCTTATTTCATACTAGCTAAATCATGCCTTTGAGATCTAATGAACTTGACATTCTTATTATGCATACTAAATTGTGAATCTCAAATTCTTATATTCCGTTCTTGTGAACCTTTTTTGGAGCTTATGATCCAAGGAGGCCACTTAACCAAGCTAAGAAAGGAACACTTAAGCAAATTAGGCCAACTTTTAACTTGATCAATCAAGATGGAAAATATGTGAATGAATCTACATGAGGTACAATTCATTCAAGAGATTAGTATGTTAGTAGTGTAGAGTTGTTCGTTAGTCATGGCTTTCCTTCTCTTTGCTAAAAACTTCTCTCATTTCTAAAATCTTTCTTTCTCAAACGAAGTCTATTTTCTTTTCTACTTTTTCAAACATTTTTCCATTCACCGTTTTCATTCTACCTTTCTCGTTTTCATGCTCTTTGTGTCAACACAAAAAAATTCATCATCTTCTATTTACTTTAATTTCCTTTTCAATTCTTGAGCAAAAAGAACTTTCATTTCCTTTCCATAAACAAGAATAACAAGAACTAAGAAAGCTTCCATCGCATACCCTCCCTTCGGATATGACCTGTTATAACTTTTTCTATAAATGGTAGTTCGAAGGAGCATATTAACATTACATATATATTCAGAGCTTGACATTGGCATATGGATCTGCACGGTTTGCTCTAAACTTCTGCACTTTTTACCTTCAAATAAAAATTTATGACGCCGTTGCCGGGGAGGGTTACGGTTTTTGAGAGTTTTTGGAACTAAACAAAATTTTTCTCTCTGTTGCAGGTTATAGGTTTTGAAAACAGAAAACTAAGTATTGCAGTAACATATAAGTGGTCTTGAGCCTCTGCTCTAAAAACCAAAGACCAAGAACCCTCAAACTTGCTACATTTTCTCGGTTTTGGCCGCGTTTCTGCGGCAAGGAGGAGTTGACTACTGACAATCTTTTTGTAGGATCGTTTGCTTTGCAAAAATTAGCTTATTGTAATAATTGTTTTTGGTATACCATCACCAGGATTCTGCTAATAACCAACAGTAAAAGCTTGTTGAAAATTTAAAAATTGATTAGATGTTTGCATCCTAGGCACGTGTCTTTTCAATTCTGTTACTTTACTGTTGAAGAGTGTTGAGTAAGATATGTGTGCATAGCATATAGAGTAGGACTCATATCTTGGTTGATTTAGTCACTTTGAGTGAATTTTGTTTGCATAACCTGTACACTTACACAAATTGACTCTAAGGACATCACCCAAATAAACAAGATAAGGTGGGAATTTCATCACCCTTTTTTAGTCCAAAAATAATATTTTAAGCATTCACAATCCCAAGCTTAATCTAAAAATTGATAGACATTGGCCCCTAGGGACATCCGGACTCAATAGGAGATTAACTGTGGTTGGGACTTGTTTTGAATTATACTCCAATCAAATCAGTGTATAAGGTTGGGGATTTAGAGGTTAAGCCTCAAAAATACCGTGGTTTGACATAATTAAGGCCCGTTACTTTCGCACGAATACCTCCCATGGTATTTGCCCCTACCTGGATGATTAGCTGGTGGTCTGATTCAAGCAACAACCTTCCCCTAAGAATTGCCCAGTTAGGAGTCTCTAGGTCCAGGTATCCTAGATAGGCTTGGTGATTTTTGCTTTTTTATTGTTTGTTATTTTTTTTTGTTTGTTTGTTGGGTGAACGTTATTTATGTTGTGCATGCAAGAGTGGTTCAGGGATCCAGTTACATCAAGACTAATTAGCAACACTCCGCTTGCACCTACATCACCTAAATCCAATCATGGCCAATCATGTTTCACTCCGGGACAAGTTTTAGCCGATTCGTACTTCACTTCCCTCCTACATTCTATTACCCGACCCCAATTCATAAACACTCTCCCTAGGTTCATGGCTTAAAATCTGAGGATACATACTTCTTCATTTGGGAGTTTGAAGAAGTATGCTTGATGATGAGAATTCCCCAACTGGGAGAAGATGTTGTTAGACTGAGATTTATACCCTTTGCACTTAAGGACATGGCCAAGAAGTGGCTATACAACTTACCTATTAGTTCTATTTCATCATGGGGATGACTTTGTTAATATATTCCTTAAGAAATTCTACCCTATCCATAAGATTGCCCTCGTCAGGAAGAACATTATGCAGTATAGACAGGAAACCAATGAGCCATTCTGAAAGTATTTTGAAAAGTTTAAGGATTTGTTAGCCAGTGTCCTCACCACAGAATAGAGAAGTGGCGACAGTGCCAAATTCACTATGACGAGTTAGATTACCAGACCAAGATGCTCCTTGAGACTATGTGTCAAGGAGAATTTTTAAAAAAAGATGAGGATCAGGTTTGGGACTTATATGAAGCCTGACTTATATGAAGTCTTAGCTGAGAAACCATTCAGTGAGAGTTTTGCCCTAAAAAGACTAACCCTACAACTTTCAGAATCAGTATGCATTCCATTGAGTCCTCTATAGTTGCTGAGGCTAAAATCACACAACTGATGAGGAGATTGATCTACTTAAGGTTAGGGAGCCAAATTCAATAAATCATGTCAACCCAACCCAAATTTCAAGTCCAGGTTGCACCTATTGCCATGCCTTGACCCACTTATTTGAGGAATGCCCAGTTTATCAAGCTCAATAGATGTTCCCTGACAGTATGATTGCAGTCTACACCAGATCCAATTACAATTCTTACTCTAAGACATACAACCCAGGATGGAGAAATTATCCCAATTTTTCTTAGAGTCAGTCTGGCCCTGAGCAGCCAAGACAATCAATATGCTACTTAAACTCATTAACCCAATTTCCATCAAAATCAACCTAATTTTCAACCGACTCACCAACACAATTTCCAACCCTCTTACCTACTTCAGCAAAAAAATCATCCAGATAGGAAAATGATAAATTTGGAGAAAATGATAGAAAACTTGTCAAAAAATCAAGCCTCAATGATGAACAATAATAAATAAGTTATTAATAGGCTAGAGGTTCAAATAGGTCAATTGGCTAACTCACTTAATAAAAGACAAAAAGGAACATTGCCTAGTCAGCAATTACCTAATCCAAAGAATCCCTTCTCTGTTAATGAAATCGAGGACATAACCCTAAAACAATGTAACACTTTTCATATCCTAAGATCAGAAAAACAAGTTAATAACAAGATTTTCAATTCCTCAGTTTCCAACAATCCAGTGTCTAATCCTCCTGTGATTACACCACAAGTTCCAAATGATCCATCTTCATCATCAAGTTTACAACCATCCACTTTCAAGTCTAATGAAAAGGATAAATCAGCTGAGCAAACTCACAAGCCTATTGTGCTATTTCCTAATAGGTTAGCAGCCAACAAGACCAATGCTCAAATGGAAAAGATTAAGAAAATATTTAATCAAGTCCAGATAAATATACCCCTTCTTGATGTCATTCAACAAGTTCCATCATATGCTAAATTTCCAAAAGACATGTGCACCAAAAAAAAGAAAATAAATGTTCCCAAAAAGGTCTTCCTCACATCCAACATCAGTGAGTTGTTAACTAGGCCCATCCTTGTAAAATACAAAAACCCCCGGAGTTCAACCATTTCATGCATCATAGGACAAACCACCATAAATTGGGCACTGCTTGATCTGTGTATTAGTAACTTGGGTTGGGCGACCTTCGTCCAACCTGGATTACCAAATAATTAGCTGATCATTCTGTAAAGGTCCACAAGGGGGAAATTATAGATGTCTTTATACGGGTCGGGGGGTTCATCTACCCCGTATATTTCATCGTTCTAGAAACACAACCCGTGAAAAACCCGAAAGCTTAGACCGGGTCATTCTAAGATGACCTTTCCTAGCAACCGCAAATGCAATCATAAACTGTAGGAACAGATCTATGCGTTTGACTTTTGGTGACATGACAAAGAAGGTGAATGTTTTCCATCTGGGAAAACAACCTCGGAACTTGGATGACCAATCATTTGAGGTAAACTTGATTGAAGGACTCACAAGTGAACATGAAGAGGAGTTAGAGTATGAGTATGACCATGAATTTTATTTGGAGTTAGATGATTTCAGTCTTGACCAGATTGTAGACTCAACAGTTAAGTGGGCAACAAATGTGACCCTAATCATTCCTTACAAGAAGAAAAACCCTTTATATATCATACCCCTTCTTCAGAACTGAAAGTTCTTCCTAATCATCTCAAGTATCAGTACTTGAGTGAAAAGAAAGATTTCCCTGTGATCATAGCTTCCCATCTGACGGAACAACAAGAAGAAGATCTTCTTTCTATATTAAGGGAAAATAAAGAGGCCATTGGTTGGACCATGGCCGGCATCAAGGTTTTCAGCCCATCAATTGTGCAACATAGGATTCACCTGTTAGAAGAGGCCAAGCCAAAACGTGATCCACAGCGTCGACTGAACCAATTATGCAAGAGACCGTCCATGCTGAAATCCTGAAATTGCTAGACAATGGGATAATTTATCCCATATCTGATAGCCAGTGGGTAAGTCCAGTCCATACCGTGCCCAAAAAAGCTGGCTTTACCGTGGTAGAGAGTGATAAAAAAGAATTGGTACAGACTCGTCTTCCAACAAAGATATGAGTTAGTATTGATTATCGCAAGCTGAACGCTGCCACGTGTAAAGACCACTTCCATCTTCCTTTTATAGATCAGATGCTCGAGAGATTGGCAGGACACGAATATTATTGTCTCCTAGATGGATATTCAGGATACAATCAAATCCCAATTGCTTCCAAGGATTAAGAAAAGATAACTTTCACCTGTCTATTTGGAGCATTTGCATAGTGATGAATGCCATTTGGATTCTGCTACTCTCATGCAACATTCCAATGTTGCATGCTTAGCCTTTTCTCGAACATGGTAGAAAGATTTTTAGAGATTTTTATGGATGATTTTTCGATATATGGAGATTCTTTTGACCAATACCTGCATCATCTCAAGTTGGTCCTACAAAGATGCATGGAAAAGAACTTGACACTTAACTGAAAAAAATGTCATTTCATGGTCAAACATGGAATAGTCCTAGAGCATGAGATTTCGAGTAGAAGAATTGAGGTTGACAAATTCAAAGTGGAGGTGATAGCAAAACTCCTTGAGCCTAAATGCTTAAAAGACATCAGAGCTTTCCTAGGGCACGCTGGTTTTTACAGAAGGTTTATTAAAGAGTTTAGTAAAATTACTAGACCTTTCTTCTAGGAAAAGATGTGCCCTTCCATTTTGATGATGGATTTTTACAAGCTTGGGAGGAGCTAAAACAAAAACTTATCTCTGCACCGATAATATCAGCTCCAGATTGGACTAGATCCTTTGAAGTCATGTGTGACGTCTCTGATTATGTCGTAGGTGTTGTCCTAAGACAGAGCATTAATAACAGGCAACACGTGATTTACTATGCTAGTAAGACGCTTAATGAGACCTAACTTAATTATGCAACAACTGAAAAAAGATTTTTTAGCAGTTGTGTTTACGTTGGAAAATTCCGCCAATACCTACTGGGGTCTAAAACAACGATTTTCACTGACTATTCGGCCCTCAGGTATTTGATGCAAAAGAAGGATGCTAAGGCTAGACTCATTCGTTGGATCCTTCTTTTGCAAGAATTTGACTTAGAGATAAAGGATAAAAAGGGTGTTGAAAATTTGGTGGCTGATCACCTTTCTAGGATTCCAAATTCACCAGTAGAGATGATCCCAATCAATGAAAATTTTCCTAACAAACACATCTTAGTGACGTGTAAAGAGCCCTGGTATGCTGATTTGCAAATTACCTTACAACCGAGGGAACACCTTCTAGTTGGTCAAAACAGGACAACCACCGCTTTTTCACGAAGATACGGTTCTTCTTTTGGGTGAACCATGTCTATTCAAATATTGCCTTGACCAGATCATTAGAAAGTGTCTTCCTGAGGATGAACATCATAGTGTGTTGACGTTTTGTCTCAAGTTTGCATGTGGTGGACACTTTGGTCTGCGAAAGACGGTTGAGAAAATTCTGCAAAGTGGGTTCTACTGGCCCACTCTCTTTAAGGACTCCTATAATTTTTGTAAACTCTGTGCAAGATGTCAAATGACGGGTTGAATCACACGTGAGAATATGATGCCCCTTACCCCAATCCTGAAAGTAGAAATTTTCGACTTGTGGGGCATTAATTTCATGGGACAATTTCCAATTTTCTACGGCAAGCAACTCATTTTGGTAGCCGTAAATTATGTTTCTAAGTGGGTGAAAACTATACCAACAAGGACGAATGACAACCGAGTTGTCATCAAGTTTTCAAGAGAAAATATCTTTGGAGCCCCCTGTTTTCCATATGATTTGGGTAAGGGAAAACTTACAAAAAAGTGTTCGAGGAGCGAAATTACAAGTATTTCTTTACAGAAAGAAAAAGAAATTTACAAGTAGGTCTCCTCTGAGATTTCTAAAAAAATGTGCCGGTAGGAATCTGATCAGCGCGCGATCACTTATCCCTTTGACGATGCGATCGGTCAGATGATCGAACTGCCTCCCAATAGGACTCTCTTCTCGCTTGGTTCGGGGAATCAGAGAATAGAGGATCGGTAGAGCCCTCTTGCTAGGGATTCTGCTTCTCGAGCTAATCTCTCTCTATTCTTGCCTGTCTCTCCCCTCTCCTCTTCGTGTGCTCCTGGCTATTTATAAGGAGAACATGGGTATAATCGTCCTAAAAATCTAGAAACAGATTGGGTCAATCTGTTTTGTATCTGAAAAGTAGCTGCGAGGCTAGAAACAGCTTCTGCGAAGCTAGGAATAGCATGTAGGGCTAATCCCTTGACCCGCTCCGCTAAATGAGGTATACTCCCTTGATCCTCTCTAGTTAATTGAGAGATCTCCACTGATCTTCTCACTTGATTGGGAGAGTCAAAAGATCATGGCAAGCAACTGCCAAATTCGATTTCAATCAAAATGATCTCATCTGGAGATTTGATTGGTCAAAGGTGACCATAAAAGACCCACAGCGGGGCTAATCCAATAAGCTTATAGCGGAGCTAAAGGAAGCTTCTGGCGAAGCTAGGAGTTGACCTTTTTCTGCGTGGCTCCGCAGAGCGTCTAACGAAGCTGTTAGCTAGTTTTCTGCAGAGTTATAGAAAACTCCAGGGCGAAACTATAAGTTAGCCTATGGCAGAGCTATGATGAATTCTTGTGGAGCTAAGCAAACTTAATCTCTCGTGCGATTGCTTATCCCTTGGGCTCACGTGAGACTAAGTATCGAGCTAACTTAGTGTCTCTAGGCCTGCTCAGGTCTTCTTCAAGGGCAGTTTTGACTTACTATCTGCTTTACTGAATTAGTAATGTCCATGTTGCTGCCTTGCCTCTAGTTATCAGCTTGTCTTTGACTTATCTTTTGTAGATGTCAATAAGTTAGACGATTTCAGACCGGCTGAAGGTGAATCGGGAGTTCTATCTTTTTCGAGTGCCAACCAGACCCCCTTCAAAGTTTTCGCGAATCTGCAATGGAATGGTTTAGATTTTGAAATACTTTAAAACTGCTTTGATTGATGGGGTGTGAATGTGAACGTCGCCTTGGTGGTTGAGTTCAACTTCGCCTGTAACTCTGCCTTCGGGTTGGAATAGGTTCGTCGAGGAATTGTAATAAACTGCTTCCGTGTAGCTTTGCGCTTCTGGGTAGCTTTGCTTTTGGTAGCTTCGCCTTTAGGCTTCCTGAAGTAACTTCGCTTCAAACTGAGTTGAAAGATGAGTATTAGCCTCGCGCTCGCTGTGATAGAGTGACGCTCCGTTACTGCGGCTAACCGCTTTTTGCGAGTTACGAGAGGAATTGTTCCCTTTTTCAAGATTAGAATATCCTCTCTTACATTAACGAGGGAGATTATTCCCTTTTCCGAAGTTCAAATAACTTTATGTGCATTCCTGAGGGAAATTATTCCCTCTCTCAAGGCCAAGCGTTTGAATGCCTTAAATTCACCCGCGCTTCTAAAATTGAAGTGGTAGCGGCGTAATCAGGCCGCGAGGCCTATAAATAGGACTCTTATAGTCCTTCTCAGAGAGACATACTCCTCTCTTCTTGGGAGGTTTGTTTATGATCTCTCCCCATTGCTCAGGTAAGGAGACTGAGGTCCTTGAAGTAGTGGGGACTCTCATTCTGGTCATTACTCAATCAAGAATTGGTGAGCCTCGGCCATCCAATGACTTTTAGTAAGTTTATCTTTCTTAATTTTTCTTAGCTTTACCAGCTATCTTAGGGATTAAATTCCCTTAGTCTTCGCATTTGGCTGATTTTCAGATAAGGGTTTCAATCCTATTTTCAAGCTTCTCAGTGAAGCTAGCATTCTCGCTCGACCAGGCGAAAGATCTTTCCATGTAGAGTTCCTACCTTGATCTGTTAAATCTGCCTGTTAAATCTGCCATATAGGAAAGGTTTAAGACTTGGCCTCTTCAAGGTTGAGCCAGTCCTGCCATATAGGTGGTGTCAAGACTGCGTCCCTCTGGGCCAGTCTGGTCTAGCCATATAGGCGAGGTTAGGACTTGATCCTTTTTAAGGCTTCTCCAGCCTAACTGCCTTAGGCGGGGCTAAGATTTGGCTTATGCTGAGCTAGTCTATCATTACTGTACAAGCGAGGCTATCCTCTGCTTAGCTGAAATCCATCTTCAAGGCACAACTGGATAGCTTCGCCCAAAGATTTTGACTTAGCATTCCATCCCTTTCCCTTTGCATTTTTTTTTTGATTTAGTGCTAACTTGTTTCCTGTTTGCATTGCATTGAACTATGCCCCCCATTCCTTCGTCTTGATGAAAAAGACCAAAAACTTGCCCCCTGATTTTCAAGTTGAAACTTTGATCATAAGCAGGAGGAACATATTGGAAAAGCTGATGCGCGTTTCAAGAAGAGGCTGGCAGTCACTTATCCAAGATGATCCGCTTCGGGAAGGGCTGGTAGTTGCTTATCCGAGATGATCTGCTTCGGGAAGGCGGACGTCACCAGTAAGATCTCGGATCATTCCTTTGCCAATTTTGTTTAAGGAAGATCCAGCTTTCTGGTGGCAACCAATCCCTTGCCAATTTTGATCAAAGAAGATCTAGCTCCTTGATGACAACCAATCTCTTGCCATTTTTCATCAAAGAAGATCCAGCTTCTTGATGGTAAAATCTGCCATTAAGCGAAAGATTACGGCCTTGTGCAGGAGGAAGACCTTTCGTGTCTAGTTGGGATGGTTCATCACCCCGAAAGTATATAGGACAACTTGTTTGCCTTTGGAGCAATGATTCTGTTGTATGAAAGACAATCTTGATGTAGTATCAATGTATCTTCCCTTTTGAATCAATAAAAATGTTTATTCTGCTTATCTACTTTGGTCCCCTCCCTTTCTTTTTGCATTCGAAAACACCTTGAATGGACTAGCTTAGGTAAGTCTTTTCCTTGGGAGGAAAGAAAAGCTCTTAGCGGAGCTATACTTCCCGCAAAGCTGAAGACGAATTTCCAGCTAAGTCAGGAATGGGCTTCCAGCAGAGCTAGCATAAATTTCTGCGAAGTTAGAGGTGAGCTCCTAGCGGAGCTACAGCTCATCTTTTAGCGAAGTTAACCAAGCGTTTGCGTGAAGTCAACGTCGAACTCGCGGCGAAGTTGGCCCTTAGCGGGGCTGAAGCAAGATTTCTCGGGAAGGCGCTTAGGCGCTATTTCAAATTAATTTGAAATGGCCGCCTGCGCTCCTTTTGAGGAGGCGAAATTAAGACATTTTATGTTTATAAAAGCCCGATGGGCTGAAAGAGAGAATTAACTTCTCAACACTTCAAATTTTTAGAGAAACAAATCTCTTTCTCTCCTTCTTCGTTCATATTTTCAGAACTTCACAGTTCTTCATGGCTCCCAAACGATGAGCAGGCAAAGAGGCAACGACCTCTGCTACGAAGGCACCTTCTCCTGCTCCGATCATCGAGCGCCCCATTACGGGTAGAGATTTTTCCTTTCATTCAGAGTTTTTCATCTCTTTTCGAAGCTATTTACTGGCTATTTCATGGTGAATCCAGATTGATTCACCATGATCCAGTGATCTCAGGGAGTTGCTCTCCCTTAATTCAAATCCATCGAATTTTTAGGGGATTTAATTCCCCTTCAATTTCGTGAATTGAAATTTAGAAACCGAATGGTTTCTTCTCCAAACTTCTATGCGAAGTTAGCCCTTAGGGCTGTTCACGTTCCATTACATGACAGGATGCAAAACTAGTTCTAGAAGCATAGCTAGGAAAAGGACCTTAAAGTCTTTTGAATAGTTTTAGGCACAAGTGCCTTTCTAGCGAAGTTAGCCCTTGGGGGCTTCTTTGTATTTTGTTTAGTGACAGAACGTGAAGCTAAGCTTCTAGAGTGAAGTAAACACTGGATATTTTCTGCATTCTGCCTTCGTGCAGAGTGTGAAGCTAAGCTGCAGATTGCAAAGCTGAGCTTCAGGACGAAGCTAATGCTAGGCTAGCTTCGCTCGGAGAGCGAAGCTATGCCTTAGCAATTTTTTTTTTTGCTTTAGCTTTCTTTTTCTTCGGTAAATGAACTAATATAGTTCTTCTTATTTTTGTAGTGCACTATATTCCGGGTGCCTTGAACAGTCTCTTTAGAACAGCCAGGGAACTGGATGGCAATGCTAGCCTGCAATTCCAGTGGCACATTATTCAACGAGCGGAGCGCTCCTGGCTGGATGCCCTTATCTACGTCGGAGATCAGCATACTATGAGGAGCATCTTAACTACTGATCCCTCAAGGATTGTGACCGAAAAACCTATCGGAAGCCCAGCTTTATGTTTGGGGATGCAGCGCCAGACATCGATCATCAGCTGCTGGCCAGGGAAGGGCAGTGAATTTTCAATCTGGATGGCGAGAAGTATTATCTCCCCTCTTGGAAGCGTCATTTTCTGCCGTCTTTCTTGCAATGCGTGATGAAGGTTCGAAAGATAAAGTGGCAAGTAACCGGGACTACTGATTCCGTTCACGTGGGGAAATTGATAGCTCCGTCTCCCGATTATACAGGGGCGGGTGCTCCTCGCTGCATATTGGGTCTCCACCCTGAGAACGTTCTCCCAGACATCCCTGTGCGGGAAAATCCCATCGTGACTCAAACTTTTGGAAACTAGTTCTTCAAAACTCATGGCAATTATCTAGCCACTAATTTCAGGACCCCTGGGTGGATTCATCTCCCCAAGGTCTGGTGGAGGGACTTGACCTTATATGCCTTGGCCCATTTTGAAGAGGATCTGGAGAGGCTGGAACTCTACAAGGCTGGTAGGGCAACGTGCTACGGTATCCAGATAAGCTAGCGAACTTCTACGCCATCTTCGAGTTATACTATCCAGCTACAGGGACTTTCTTCACCCCTGTAGGCGAATGGGCATGGCTTTACACGAGATGTAGGAAGTCTCTGCTCTGCCCTTGGAATCTCTCCCTTATGAAGAATATTTCCCATGCGAGGCGGAATTGGCACTTCTGGAGAGCAGGAGCCCGCTTTGTTCGAGACTTATCAGGAATTGATGTGCCATCTTTACATCTGCTCGAGTATGCATGGGAGCCATAAGAGAGCTTCATGCAGTTCGAAGAGCTGGGGGAATTATTTATCCCCAACTTGAAAGATGCTATAGAAGCGGCTCACTGTGGGGTTGCAGACGAGGACATTTTCTGGAGGATGCAAGAACACTCCAAGGGGATATGATTTTGGAAGAAGATGATGGATCCTATGAGAAAGGTGACATTTGGAGTTCCATCACCAGGCTCGTCGACCGATGTCCCGGAAGGCACTTTTGGCCAGTTTTTTATCGGTTTGGCTGAAGAGATGCATGGTGCCATCTTGCTCTGGCGACGTCATTCTTCTGACTGTCTTATTACCAGCCGTTCGTCTAGTCCACGGTCATTCCCTTGGACTTCTCCTAGCGATGGTATGTTGTATTCAGTGAGGCTTAGTGCATTGAGGAGGCTTTTTGTAGGCCACCACCAACGAAAAGGGGAAAAGGCACTATCTTGCCTCGTGACGGACCAAATCCCAGTATCGGTTTGCCATACACACCTATTTGATGGCATGGTTCACCTTCACTGTCCTTCCATTATCCAAGCTAGTGAGGAGCCTCCAGAAGGTGTCCGGGTGGGCGCTTCTCGTCGATTGAGGGATGTTCATGGTCATTGACTTATGTGGCCGCGGTTCGCAAGCTGTTGCGCCGGTATGACGTTTACAGCCTTTTCCAGTGCTTTCCCTACATTCGCGATGAAGGCTATGGCGAAGAATTAAAGATGTAGGAGATGGGCAGACGTCGCTGAGCCGGGAGATCTTTGAATGGCTAGTTAGCATCCAGCCATCCAATTAGGTGTACAGGAGCGGGGATACCTGCTACTTGGAGCCTTACGTCCTGAGTCGATTTTCTCATCAGTTCGGGTATGACCAACTATATGTAGCTAACCCGAACACTAGCCTGGCCTTCATGAGAGCCTCATTGTTGGCGCTCGTGCCTGGCGATTCTTCATCGCTGGCTGTACTGAGGCGCGGCTGTGCATGCCGCTGAGAACTCTGAACCTTCTGACAACTTTGGGGTTCTGTCAGTGGTATAGAACATCAAACTCCACGCCAACCGGGCAGGCCTCGGGGAGTTTGTTGCCACTGCTGATAGTGAGGCTTCAGACGCAAAAAGCCCCCACTTTAAAGGAGATGCAGGTGCTGAGGCTCCACCTGGTGCTCCTAGTGGGGTAGGCACGGCCCCCATGGAAGATGTGAAGGTAGAAGAAGTGGAGAAAGAAGATCCCGATGTCCACTTCAAACGAAAGCGGCAGGGTGGATCTCGCAGGAAGAGGGTAGTGAAGAAGCCTCGTTGCTACACTCCCACCATTATTGCAGAGGGTGAATCAGCTGCAGTGCCTTCTCCTCCCGCTCTGTTTTATTAGGCTATCGGCTCAAAAGCAGACTATTGATAAAGCTATTCCCAAACTGGGTAAGATCAGTTTCATTCTTGCGACATGTACTTATATATTTCATACAGCTCATTTGTTTATTCTATGATTCAGGAACTGAGAGTGCAAGAGAACCGAGAGCCGAGGCTGCAAGAGACCAGGGGATTCTTATGATCTCTGTTCACTTATAAAGAAGGTGACGAGGCTAGCTACTTTGTCGTCTCAGAAGATTCCAGAGGTGACGCGGCTGACGTCGGTCCTTCAGGTGCTGGGACCTTGAAAGGGAGTCCCATGGCTTCAAGCTCTATAGGATGGACCACAGAGGCTTCGGCGAGTGAAGGTGAGCCAGCCGTCCCTCCTGCATCTGCAAAACACTTTCCTATGGAGCCTGAGGGGATTATTGCTGTCATCGAGGAAGTTCGGAGGGAGGCTGTGGCTTAGGCAGTTGAGGCGGTATCGCCTCTCGGTAATACTTTGATCTTCTATGAGTAATTCTCTCTTGATATTCATTATGCCTTGCTCAAACAAAGTCTTGCCACAGATGTTCCGCCTTTGGGTGCATCGACTTCAGGGGAGCCGGCTAATTTTTCTGAGGGAATCAGGGGTGAAGTAAGTATTTCAACCGCAACGAACGCTGCCGAGTTGGATGCCTTGTATCATGACCTGCCATCTTATCAGTCTGAACCGGCCAGTGGAACTAAAGAGGCTGAGGGGACAGTGGTTACGGAACCAATCTCACTTCCAACTACATCATTAGGTGAGATGCCAGTGGTTTCTTTAACGCTGCCTATCCTGACAATCACAGAGCTGAAGGTAATTACCAGCCCTACGTCTCTGACACTGGTTGTTGAGCCAGCTCTTCTTGAAATAGTCACCAGCCCTACTTCCATTGTGGCTAGTGTACTGGTTTCAATGAGGACTCCTCCACGCTCACCGGTGATCCCTCATCTTTCTTCAACTAGTGCTCCTGCTATCTCCTCTATGATTATGTCAGTGAAACCAGTAGGAGCTTTGCCTTCAGGGCCACTCGTTCACCGGGAATAGTTGAAGCCGAGAAAGAATTGTGGCTGAGCTGTTGACAGCTTTTACAAGGGCTTGAAGCGATCTGTTGCTTTGGTCTTGAAGGGCTTGACTACCTCGTTCTCTGCTTTGAAGGTGGTCCTCTCTATAAGTATTGACAGTATTCGAGACTTTGAAGGGGATGACTGTAACACCCCGCTCCCAGAATACGTACTTAGTTGCGTATTTAGATTTTTCGATCGTATTTTTCGATTTACTTCCTGTATTTGTTTTGTATTATGAATTATTTCTATGATCGTTTTGTCTTGGATCCGGATTCACGGACTCGGAGTCATCCCTAATCTGAACCGAAGACCTGATCCTAGGGTATTACTTGATTAGGTTTTTGGTATTTAGATTTGACCGATTTCATTTTTAAACATCGTTTTCCAATATTTTATATTTTCTATGATTTTCTGGAATTTCCTGAATTAAATTGAAAATCTTCAAAATCGGTGTCGACTAGTGCCGCTGACCGATTCCCAGATTTTTAATTTATAAACGGAGTGGAATTACTAGAAACAGCTTTTCACTTTATTTCTTAAAATCACATTTCCTATCTAAATACTTTTTCTGAGGATTTATGATTTTATGAAAATTTCACCGGATTGGGTGTCGGCCAGTATCGCTGGTTGATTCCAGGATTTTTAGTTTACAATCGAAATTGAATTTCTAAATTCCGCTTTCACTTTACTTCTTAAAATCATATTTTATTCTTTAATACATTTTCTGAGATTTTTCAAAATTTATCAAAATCCGCCGACCCGGTGTAGACCGGTATCGGCGGTTGACTTCCGGATTTTTAATTTGAAAATGAGATTTTATTTCTAAAAACTGATTTCATAATATTCCTCAGGATGACGTTTTCTACCTCTGGGTATTTTTGGGGATTTTTCTGGAACAGTCGATATTTCGCGGCTATATTATAATATTATTATTTTTCTTCCCAATCTCTTCTTTTCTTTTCTTCCCTTTTCTTTTCTTCCACCGACTTCAGCCCACTCCCCTCCACGTGGGCGACACCACCTCAACCCCCTTTCAGTAAACTCCCTCTCCCATCCATCACTCTATCAATCCATCTCTTTTCTTTTTCTTTTTCTTTTTCCTTCTTCTCTTCTTCTCCTTTCTCTTCTCTTCTCCTCCCCCATTTTGTGGCCGACGACCAAGCCGAGCCCCCACCTCCGGTGGCCATGACGCCAGCGAGAGACCCCCAACTCCGGCGGCCAAGCCTCTTCTCTTCCGTCTCCAACACCCACATCAACATCAAACATCCACCATCTCTTCCTCCCCCTAGATCCGGCCACCATTGCCGGGACTCCGACCACCACGCCGGCGAGCCCTTCAACTCCGCTAAGCCTTTCCTCCTCCTTTGCCCTCTGGCCGCGCTTCCGCGGCCAGAGCTTGGCCAGGCCAGGGCAGCATGCCCTGACCGTGACCTAGTTGGAGGGAGGGGGTTGCTGCCCCCTCCCTGTCGTTTCCCTGGGGTGGCCACCGGCCACCCCAGCTCTGGCGCCCCGCCGGCGGCCGGCGGCATCGCCCAGCCAGGGGCTTTCAGCCCCCTGTGCGTGAGAAAGGGGGGCTGCTGCCCCCCTGTCCTCTCTCTCTCTCCCCCCCTTGGTCTCTCTCTCTCCTCCTCCTTTGTTGGCGCCGCCGGCGGCCAGACCGCCGCCGGCCAGGCCTCTGGCCAGCAGAGCGCCGGCCAGGTCCCCCAGGGCCCACGGTTCCCGGGCCCTCCTTGCGCAGGGCTGCGTGAGCAGCCCCAGCACTCTCTCCCTTCTCTTTTACTCTCTCTCTCCTGCCCTCTCTCTACTCTCTCTCTCCTCTCTCTACAATCTCTCTCTCCTGAACTTCCTCTCTCTCTCCCTCCAGATTCTCTCTCTCTCAAGATTCTCTCTCTCTCCTGATTTCTCTCTCTCCTCTCCCTAATCTCCTTCTCTCTAGATCTCCCTCTCTCCTCATTTCTGCGTCTTCCCCTTGCGTCCCACTCCCTGGCTCTCTGTCTCTGTTAATTGATAGACGCGGAACTTATCCCCGCGTCCAAACAATTCCTTAACGCGGCCTTCGCGTTCTTGTATCGACGCAATGCGGAGTCCAGGCCCGCGTCTGTGTTCCCCCCATGTCAACACGACGCGGAGCTCACGCCCGCGTCTGTGTCTTCTCATGTTAACGCGACGCGGAACCCACGTCCGCGTCCTTCTCATGCTATTACTTGAACGCGGGTGTCGAACCCCGCGTTTGTGGCATCTTCGCGACGCGACTCCCGCGTCTCACTCTCAAAAACCCGCGTCTACCTGTGCAGTCTCTCTTTCCATATGCTTCTCTCTCTAGGTTTCTCTCTCTTTCTCTCTCTAACTTTTTCTCTCTCCTCTTCACTTCTCTCTCTAATATTTATATATTATTATATTTATGGCGCGGGCGCGAGTTCATGGATTTGGACTTTTCGGCATTCCGGAGATTTAGGCGAGTGTTCTCGCCTCCATTTGGGTTTCCCCGCTTCATCGGGTCGACATGTATTTTATTCCATGTTTATATGTATTTTGTATTGAGCTGGGTCCCTGTATTTGTGTATGGCCGAGTGCCAATGACTGGACATGTATTGCTCTGTGACGAATGCTTGTATTTGGATAGTTTAATTCTTGTATATATATACCATGCCTGTGATGTGTTTTACTGCTTTTATACCATGCTGGCCGACCCTTCGTGGTCATGGACTCTGGGTTTCTACCCACTCCTGGGATGGCTGGTAGCCACCGAGAGTGCGCTTAAACCCTGATCGTTCTTGGCCCTCAGCCCTTCAGCCTCCGGTCTCTCACTAACTCGAAAGGGAAGTGATTGGGACCGTCAGGTCTCTCAGCCCTTCAGCCTCCGGTCTCTCACTCTCTCGAAAGGGAAGTGAGTTGAGACCGTCAGGTTTCTCAGCTCCGTCCGGTGAGCATACTTAGCGCTCAGCGCTTTATTCACTAAATTCGTCTAGGCGAGATGCTGCCAGATTTTCTACTCGTATTTTAAACCGAGTTGTCCCGGCAACCTCGTCAAGCGCATTAGTGTCTAAACTCTGTTCGCTGCCTATGGCTCCAGCTTGTTCAGCTCCGCCTGGTTATCATGATCAGCGCTCAGTGCTTTACCACTAGATTCGTCTAGGCAAGATGCTGCCGGATTTTCTACTCGCTCTTTAAGCCGAGGTGTTCCGGTAACCTTGCCAGACGCTCCAGTGTTAAATACTGTTTGCTGTCTGTGCCTCCAGCTTGCTCAGCTCCGCTTGGTTGTACTCAGCTACTACTCTATCACATGCCATGTATTTACCTGATATGTTAATACTTGACATGCTTTACTTAATATCTGTCATTTACATGTTAACCTGGTACCAGGCATGCTACTACTTGGCAAGGCCCCTTGTTATGACATGACTTGCCACCGGACTAATATCAATCTCTTGACATGATTGGTCACCTGCCAAATATCATCCTCCTGTCATGCTATCACTTGACACCCGGCTTGATATACTTGCCTCTTGACATAAATACTTGACCTGTGATTATCACATTTACGGGAATACTATACTTGTTATCCTGCATTACATGCAGTGACTTGAATCTTGTACTTGTTATCCTGTATTATATATACAGTGACCTGAACCTGCAGTATCATGTACTCCTGAACTCCTGATTATGTCTTGCACCTGCTATTCCCGTAAATTGATAATTACATAATAAATCATAAAAAGGAACAACTTACATCAGGTCGGGGGAAACTTGCGGCTATCAATACATGTTCGTGTTTACAGTGGTACTAGGCATATTGTGCAACTAAAAACTTCCGGTCTGACCTGTGGGCCTCCAGGCGACCGAGGGGAGTGCTGGCTCCCTCCTTCTTGGTACCATCTTGATAAGGGCATCCTATAAGACCCTCCTGATCGCCTTGCGGCAGGTTCCGTCCATCAAGCAACGGAACAATCCTGGGCCGTGGTCCGGGTATGTACGGGACCCACTGTAAACATTGTTCGTTGATACCCCCATTGGTTTCCAATAATAACCTTGCTTTACTCAGATGTGGATATATGTGTGCTGGGACGCTAGTTCACATATCCAGACATTGGGGTAAGAGGAGTAATAATAATAATAAAAGATGCCAACTATGGATCCGTTGTATGCTTTACCGAGTTTGCTTCCATTGGGTTTTACATCGGATTTCCGTTTTATGATTATTATCATATTAGCTACTCATACCCTGTTTTATTACCCATGTTCCATTCCATCAGTCTACTACTCCTATCTTATCATTCCATGAGTAGTTCCTCTTGATATCACTTGTTATATATCTACCTGCTTATACATGCTTATGCTCACGACACGGTTTTCAATGCATGATTATGATTCGGTTTTATCGATACACGTGTGTTATCCTTGCACGCCATCTGGCTTTCGTATCACCACTCGCCTGGGGAGTTCTATCTGACTCCCCTGGATTCTCATGTCCAGGTCCTGGAGCTTGGAACATGTCGGAGCTTGGAGCTTGTTGAATCCCAGTTGCTGACCTGAAAAGCGCATCGGTAGGTTGGATCTCCAGCGGACCATCCGAAGCACTATCCTTCCACGCCCCCTGTGTGCCTCTCGAGTTTTCCTTTTGTAAACTTGTGAGTGCCTTTTGTACTGTTCATGATTATACATCTCTTTGTATTCTCGCATTTGCGCCTATTGGTGATGTAATATTATTGTAATATTTGTCACCTCTGGTGATAACTTTGTAATTGTACTCATGTGTTGGAGTGTATAATGCACCATTTGCTTTCGTACTCTGATTCTTGCCTGTACTGATCCTTAGCGTATATACGTGAGGGTATTTCTGACCTGCATATATACGTTGCAGTAACGTCTCCGTTCCCGCCGGGATCGGGGCGTTACAGGATGGTATCAGAGCCTAGGCTCTACATCCTCAGTACGTCCAGACGGCAAATTAATGGTAAAGAAATTTGCAACTGGAATGCATGAGTCCTGGTAATACTGTCCAACTACAAGTACAGAGTTATCTATTCTTGATCATCTTTCCTCTGATTCCTAATCCTTTCCATCTTTACCCTGTTTGTTTTTCGAAGCCTTTATACCAACTTAAGATATGAATAGACTAGAGAGGTAGCGGCTGGTTCTGAATGAAGCTATGACATGATCTCTTCGGCTAACTCTTTGAAGTTCGGGATTGATCCACGATCGGGTTATCTTTCAGAAGTCGGTATTCAGGTTTTTCTACAGTTATTCTCTATTATTGGCTATATTCTTCGGAGTGATCGATGCCTGGTCTTCGGAATTCTTAACTATCGGTCTTCTTTATTTATGCTCAGTATTATCAGGGTTTTCTTTATCTTCAGTATTCTGGCTCATTCTTGAAGCGACATTAAGTATGCAGTACAGCGGGAATTCTATTGCAAAGCTATGTTATCAGTCAGTAATATTCGGCATTGTTCGAAGGTTTATACAGCCGGAAGTGCAGAAGATGTCTATATCCCGATTGTTATTCGGTCAACTTGAGAGCCCTACCTATAGTGCTTCATATCTTATGTATAATTCCCGTCCTTGTCTCCTTTGTGTTCAATTTACCCTTATCGAAATTGCGAGGACGCAATTTTTGTAAGGTGGATGGATTGTAACACCCCGCTCCCAGAATACGTACTTAGTTGCGTATTCAGATTTTTCGATCGTAATTTTCGATTACTACCTGTATTTGTTTTGTATTATGAATTATTTCTATGATCGTTTTGTCTTGGATCTGGATTCACGGATTCGGAGTCATCCCTAGTCTGAACCGAGGACCGATCCTAGGGTATTACTTGATTTAATCTTTCTGGTATTTAGATTTGACCGATTTCAGTTTTAAATATCGTTTTCTAATATTTTAAATTTTTTATGATTTTCTGGAATTTTCCTGAATTAAATTGAAAATCTTCAAAACGGTGTCGACCAGTGCCGCTGACCGATTCCCGGATTTTTAATTTATAAACAGAGTAGAATTATTAGAAATAGCTTTTCACTTTATTTCTTAAAATCACATATCCTATCTAAATACTTTTTTCTGAGGATTTTATGAATTTATGAAAATTCCACCGGATTGGGTGTCGGCCAGTATCACTGGTTGATTCCAGGATTTTTAGTTTACAATCGGAATTAAATTTCTGAATTCTGCTTTCATTTTACTTCTTAAAATCATATTTTATTCTTTAATACATTTTCTGGGATTTTTCAGAATTTATCAAAATCGGCCGACCCGGTGTAGACCGGTATCGGCGGGTGACTTCCGAATCTTTAATTTGAAAACGGAATTTTATTTCTGAAAACCGATTTCACATTATTCTCAGGATGACGTTTTCTACCTCTGAGTATTTTTGGGGATTTTTCTGGAACAGTCGATATTTCGCGGCCATATTATAATATATTATTTTTCCCAATCTCTTCTTTTCTTTCTTTTCCCTTTTCTTTTCTTCCACCGACTTCAGCCCACTCCCCTCCACGTGGGCGACACACCTCACCCCCCTTCATTAACTCCCTCTCCCATCCATCACTCCATCAATCCCTCTCTTTTTCTTTTTCTTTTCTTTTCTTTTTCTTTTTCCTTCTTCTCTTCTTCTCCTTTCTCTTCTTCTTCTTCTCCTCCATTTTGTGGCCGACGACCAAGCCGAGCCCCCACCTCCGCGGCCACGACGCCGGCGAGAGACCCCCCAACTCCGGCGGCCAAGCCTCTTCTCCTCCATCTCCAACACCCACATCAACATCAAACCTCCACCATCTCTTCCTCCCCCTAGATCCGGCCACCATTGCCGGGACTCCGACCACCACGCCGGCGAGCCCTTCAACTCTGGCGAAGCCCTTTGTAACGCCCCGATCCTGCGGGTACGGAGACGTTATTGCAACGTATATACGCAGGTCCGAAATACCCTCACGTATATACGCTAAGCATCAGTACAGGTAAGAATCAGAGTACGAAAGCAAGTGGTGCATTATACATTCAAACATATGAGTACAATTACAAAGTTATCACCAGAGGTGATAAATATTACAATAATATTACATCACCTGATAGGCGCAAATGCGAGAATACAAAGAGAATGTACATATATGAACAGTACAAAAGGGCGCTCACGAGATAACTGGAGAAGCCGCGAGCCAACAAGGGGGAGCAAGGATGGGACTAGAGCTACAGTTGATCTGTCTGCTCCACAGAAGTAGGCTTGGTCCTCAGCAAGATGGTCCCCTTCGGTCCAAGCTTCAGGACCTGGACATGAGGATCCAGAGGAGTCAGAACTCCCCAGGCGAGTGGTGAGGCGAAAGCCAGATGGCGTGCAAGGATAAGACATGTGTATTGATAAAACCGAATCATAAGCATGCATTGAAAACCGTGTCATGAGCATAAGCATGCAGAAGCAAGTAGATACATAACAAGTGATGCCAAGCGGAACTACTCATGATATGATAAGATAAGAACAGGAGACTGTGGAATAGAATATAAGTGAAAAAGGCAGGATATGAACAGGTATAATATAATAATCATAAATCCGGAAATCCGAAGTAAAACCTGGCGAATGCAATTGTGACGAAACAAGTGGAATAACCAAGTTGTAGGACAACAAGGCAAGTTATTATCTTGGCATTTTATTATTATTACTCGTCCGACCCATATATCTAGGTATGTGTCCCGGTGTACATCTCCACACACATACATCCATATATAAGTAAGTCGAGGTTGGTTATTGGAAGCTGATGAAGAACTGATAGCTCATACTTATAGTAGTTCCCGTCCGCCCGGACACAGCCATTTGGGGGCCTTAAATCCTCCTAACACGCATCTTCTGGGGCTGAAATCCCCCTAACACGAATCGTCAGTTTTGTATTCCATTACTATAAGCAAGGCATCATACCGGCATCCATCACTTCCTCCCATTCCCCATGCAAGTTATCCTCTTTATGGCTTATTAACATAATCATCAGATTACGGGAATGAGTAGGATCATAACTGGTCATAACAGGAGTACATAACAAGCATAACATGAGTTCATAACAAGAGATCAAGTTCTCAATTCCCGTAATGTGATAATCATGAGTAGAGAGGTAATCATAACAGGTATAAGGTCTCAACATGCCAATGACAAGTGATCAGGCAGGTGAGAGGTAATAAGTCATGTCATAATAAGGAACAAGTGCCAATTTGCAGCATATCAGGTGTCAAGTACGATACAGACAGGTGTATATCAACAGTTAATATAACAAGTATGACATCACAATACAAACGAGAACACCGATATAATACATAATGTTATGCAAGTCAACCCGACGATGCGGGAAAGTCCAATGAGAAAGCGAGAACACTCGCCTAAATCTTTAAAAAAACACAGTGAAATCCCCGATCTCCGGAATCCAGGAAATGAACGCGTCAACGCGTTTAAAGGGAAAGTGATAGAGAGAGGAGAAAATCAAGAGAGAGAAGAGAATGAGAGAGAGGAGAGCAGACGCGAGAAATAGCAGACGCGGGAAATAGCAGACGCGGGAAATAGCGTTGCAGGGATGTCACAAACGCGGGGTTCGAGACCCGCGTTCTAGCGGGACACGAGGAGAACGCAGACGCGAGCATGAACTTCGCGTTGCGTTGATATAAGAAAGCGAAGGTCGCGTTAAATAACTATTTGGACGCAGAGGTAAAATCCGCGTCTAGAAATCAACAGAAAGAAAGAGAGAGACAGGGAAAGAGGGAGAGTGAGACGCAGGGAAAGGGGGAGATGGGACGCAGGTACAGAGAAGAGAGAGACGCAAGAAAGGGAGAGATGGGACGCAGGTTTTGGGATTGTTAGAAAAAGAAAAGAAAAAGAAAGAAAGAAGAATGAAGGAAAGAAAGAAAAGCAAAGGAAAGAATGGAAAAAGGAAAGGAAAGAATGAAGGAAGGGAAGGGGGGTGATGGCCGGCGATGGCCGGCGGTCACCGGCGGCAGCCGGAGATTGGCCGGAGTGGCCGGAGATGATGGTTAAAGCTCCAAACCCAACAAATCTAGAGGGTGCAAGTATAGTTCAAAATGGGGAAATGGAGTTTTGAAAATGAGGCTTCGGAGAGCGAAGCTATACCTCGTTAGAAAGAGTATTCCGAGGAGAGAAAGATGGCGTGATCCGTGGTGGAAAGGGGAGTATATGGTGGTGGAGATGGTGGAGAAGGTGGTGGTGGAAATGGGTTTCCTGGTGTTTCTTGATGGAAAAGTGGACGAAGAAGGTGGTGTGGAGGTGGTATAGTCGTTGAAATGGAGGAGGAGATGGAGGGGAGAATGGTGGTGGAGTTGGTGGAGGAGTTGGAGGTGATGGTGGTAAATGTGGCAGGCCAAGGAGGGAGGCAAGGCTCTTTTGGGCTGCTGTTGGCTTCTCTGTTGCTGCAAAATGAAGAAGAAGAAGAGAAAATGAAAGAGAGAGAAGGAGTGGGGGGTGTATATATATATATATATATATATATATATATATATATATATAATAATATATATATATATATATATATAATATATATATATATATATATATATATATATATATATATAAAGTTTGGAAATATTACAAGTTGCCATTGGGATTTCTTTCATGCAATGAGACTTGCGTCTCTTGCAAATAGAAAAGGCTGCGTCCCATGCACAAGGACTCGCGTCTGGCAATTGCCCAGACGCGAGGATGAAAACTCGCGTTTGGGAGAAACGCGAACACGCGTTTAACAAAAGGACAAAAGTTATATTTGGCTTGATTGGAGTTGATCTGAAATGCATTAAATGCAGTGTGGAGAGGATCTCTACATTAAATGCAGAATCCTAGGTTGGTGAAACTCGCGTCTAGCGAGGAGAGAAAAAGGTGGAAAAATATCTGGGTACTATTCTGGTATCTGGGAAAACACCATAAACTCCGGAAAAGTCCCAAAAATAAAGTAGCTTGGAAAGCTTCCCAAAAATTTTCAAAAAAATAAATATTATAAAAAGATTTTTAGTGAAATTGGTTTTCAGAAATTTAGTCTCATTTTCAAAATAAAAATCCTAGAGTCAACCGTCAGTATCGGTCTACACCGGGTTGGCCGGATTTTGATAAAGTCTAAAAAATCCCAGAAAATGCCTGAAAGAGAAAATATAATTCTAAGAAGTAATATGAAAGCGGAATCCAGAAATTTGATTCCAATTATAATTTAAAATTCCCGAAATCAACCAGTGAGACTGGCCGACACCAAATCCAGTAGAATTCCGATAAATTCAGAAAATTCTCAGAAAAGTATTTAGATAGAAAATGTGATTTTAAGAAGTTACAGGAAAGCGGTTTCTTTAAAATTCAACTCCGTTTGTAAATTAAAAATCTGAGAATCGGTCAGTGGTACTGGTCGACACCGGTTTTGAAGATTTTCAATTTAATTTAGAGAAATTCCAGAAAACATGAAAAATCTAAAATATTAGAAAATGATGTTTAAAACTGAAATCGGTCAAATTGGAATAGCGAAAAGATCAAATCGAGCAACTCACTAGGATCGGGTTCCCGGTTCAGATTAGGGCTGACTCTGAGTTCACGAATCCAGATCCAAGGCAAAACGATCAGGTAAGTATCTCATAATACAAAACAAATACAGAAAGTAAATCGAAAAAATATGACTGAAAAATCTGAATACGCAATTAAGCACGTATTCCGGAGCGGGGTGTTACACCCTTCCTCCTCCTTTGCCCTCTGGCCGCGCTTCCGCGGCCAGAACTTGGCCAGGCCAGGGCAGCAGGCCCTGGCCGTGACCCAGTTGGAGGGAGGGGGTTGCTGCCCCCTCCCTGTCTTTTCCCTGGGGTGGCCACCGGCCACCCCAGCTCTGGCGCCCTGCCGGCGCTCCGCCGGCGGCCGGCGGCATCGCCCAGCCAGGGGGCTTTCAGCCCCCTGTGCGTGAGAAAGGGGGGCTGCTGCCCCCTGTCCTCTCTCTCTCTCTCTCTCTCTCCCTTGGTCTCTCTCTCCTCCTCCTTTGTTGGCGCCGCCGGCGGCCAGACCGCCGCCGGCCAGGCCTCTGGCCGGCAGAGCGCCGGCCAGGTCCCCCAGGGCCTACGTTTCCCGTGGGCCCTCCTTGCGCAGGGGCTGCGTGAGCAGCCCAGCACTCTCTCCCTTCTCTCTTTTACTCTCTCTCTCTCTCCTGCCCTCTCTCTCTACTCTCTCTCCTCTCTCTACAATCTCTCTCTCTCCTGAACTTCCTCTCTCTCTCCCTCCAGATTCTCTCTCTCTCTCTAAAGATTCTCTCTCTCTCTCTCTCCTGAACTTCCTCTCTCTCCCTCCAGATTCTCTTCTCTCTCTAAAGATTCTCTCTCTCTCTCTCCTGATTTCTCTCTCTCCTCTCCCTAATCTCCTTCTCTCTAGATCTTCCTCTCTCCTCATTTCTGCGTCTTCCCCTTGCGTCCCACTCCCTGGCTCTCTGTCTCTGTTAATTGATAGACGTGGAACTTATCCCCGCGTCCAAACAATTCCTTAACGCGGCCTTCGCGTTCTTGTATCGACGCAACGTGGAGTCCAGGCCCGCGTCTGTGTTCCCCCATGTCAACACGACGCGGGAGCTCACGCCCGCGTCTGTGTCTTCTCGTGTTAACGCGACGCGGAACCCACGTCCGCGTCTGCGTCCTTCTCATGCTATTACTTGAACGCGGGTGTCGAACCCCGCGTTTGTGGCATCTTCGCGACGCGACTCCCGCGTCTGCGACTCCCGCGTCTCACTCTCAAAAATCCGCGTCTACCTGTGCAGTCTCTCTTTCCATATGCTTCTCTCTCTAGGTTTCTCTCTCTTTCTCTCTCTAACTCTTTCTCTCTCCTCTTCCTTTCTCTCTCTAATATTTATATATTATTATATTTATGGCGCGGGCGCGAGTTCAATGGATTTTGGACTTTTCGGCATTTCGGAGATTTAGGCGAGTGTCCTCGCCTCCATTTGGGTTTCCCGCTTCGTCGGGTCGACATGTTTTTATTCCATGTTTATATATATTTTGTATTGGGCTGGGTCCCTGTATTTGTGTATGGCCGAGTGCCAATGACTGGACATGTATTGCTCTGTGACGAATGCTTGTATTAGGATAGTTTAATTCTTGTATATATATACCATGCCTGTGATGTGTTTACTGCTTTATACCATGCTGGCCGACCCTTCGTGGTCATGGACTCTGGGTTTCTGCCCACTCTGGGATGGTTGGTAGCCACCGAGAGTGCGCTTAAACCCTGATCGTTCTTGGCCCTCAGCCCTTCAGCCTCCGGTCTCTCACTATCTCGAAAGGGAAGTGATTGGGACCATCAGGTCTCTCAGCCCTTCAGCCTCCGGTCTCTCACTCTCTCGAAAGGGAAGTGAGTTGAGACCGTCAGGTTTCTCAGCTCCATCTGGTGAGCATACTTAGCGCTCAGCGCTTTTATTCACTAAATTCGTTTAGGCGAGATGCTGCCGGATTTTCTACTCGTATTTTAAACCGAGTTGTCCCGGCAACCTCGTCAAGCGCATTAGTGTCTAAACTCTGTTCGCTGCCTATGGCTCAGCTTGTTCAGCTCCGCCTGGTTATCATGATCAGCGCTCAGTGCTTTACCACTAGATTCGTCTAGGCAAGATGCTGCCGGATTTCTACTCGCTCTTTTAAGCCGAGCTGACCCGGTAACCTTGCCAGACGCTCCAGTGTTAAATACTGTTTGCTGTCTGTGCCTCCAGCTTGCTCAGCTCCGCTTGGTTGTGCTCAGCTACTACTCTATCACATGCCATGTATTTACCTGATATGTTAATACTTGACATGCTTTACTTAATATCTGTCATTTACATGTTAACCTGGCACCAGGCATGCTACTACTTGGCAAGGCCCCTTGTTATGACATGACTTGCCACCGGACTAATATCAATCTCTTGACATGATTGGTCACCTGCCAAATATCATCCTCCTGTCATGCTATCACTTGACACTCGGCATGATATACTTGCCTCTTGACATATTAATACTTGACATGTGATTATCACATTTACGGGAATACTATACTGTTATCCTGCATTACATGCAGTGACTTGAATCTTGTACTTGTTATCCTGTATTATATATACAGTGACATGAATCTGCAGTACTCATGTACTCCTGAACTCCTAATCATGTCTTGCACCTGCTATTCCCGTAAATTGATAATTACATAATAAATCATAAAAAGGAACAACTTACATCGGGTCGGGGGAAACTTGCGGCTATCAATACATGTTCGTGTTTACAGTGGTACTAGACATGTTATGCAACTAAAACTCCGGTCTGACCTGTGGGCCTCCAGGCGACCGAGGGGAGTGCTGGCTCCCTCCTTCTTGGTACCATCTTGATAAGGGCATCCTATAAGACCCTCCTGATCGCCTTGCGGCAGGTTCCGTCCACTAAGCAACAGAACAATCCTGGGCCATGGTCCCGGGTATGTACGGGACCCACTGTAAACATTGTTCATTGATACCCCCGTTGGTTTCCAATAACAACCTTGCTTTACTCAGATGTGGATATATGTGTGCTGGGACGCTAGTTCACATATCCAGACATCGAGGTAAGACGAGTAATAATAATAATAAAAGATGCCAACTATGGATCCGTTGTATGCTTTACCGAGTTTGCTTCCATCGGGTTTTACATCGGATTTCCGGTTTTATGATTATTATCATATTAGCTACTCATACCCTGTTTTATTACACATGTTCCATTCCATCAGTCTACTGCTCCTATCTTATCATTCCATGAGTAGTTCCTGCTTGATATCACTTGTTATATATCTACCTGCTTATACATGCTTATGCTCACAACGCGGTTTTCAATGCATGATTATGATTCGGTTTTATCGATACACGTGTGTTATCCTTGCACGCCATCTGGCTTTCGTATCACCACTCGCCTGGGGAGTTCTATCTGACTCCCCTGGATTCTTATGTCCAGGTCCTGGAGCTTGGAACATGTCGGAGCTTGGAGCTTGTTGAATCCCAGTTGCTGACCTGAAAAGCGCATCGGTAGCTTGGATCTCCAGCGGACCATCCGAAGCTCTATCCTTCCAGGCCCCCCTGTGTGCCTCCCGAGTTTTTCTTTTGTAAACTCGTGAGTGCCTTTGTACTGTTCATTCTTATACATCTCTTTGTATTCTCGTTTGCGCCTATTGGTGATGTAATATTATTGTAATATTTGTCACCTCTGGTGATAACTTTGTAATTGTACTCATGTGTTGGAATGTATAATGCACAATTTGCTTCCGTACTCTGATTCTTACCTGTACTGATGCTTAGCGTATATACGTGAGTGTAGGCTGTCTAAAAATCACTAAAAGACAAGCATTAAAAAAACAGAGTTTCAAGTTCTAGACGCGAAGGCTCAGCACCAAGGCGCGTAGGCTCGACACCCGCGTCTCAACATCAAGACGCGTGGGCTCGACACCCGCGTCTCAACATCAAGGCGCGTGGGCTCGACACCCGCGTCTCAACATCAGGCGCGTGGGCTCGACACCCGCGTTTCAACATCAAGGCGCGTGGGCTCGACACCCGCGTCTCGGTTATAACCGCCCTGGTTATGGGGCCAGTCGCCGCCCACATAGCGGGGAGGTCAGCCCCTCGTTGTGGAGCGTTTTTAGGGGGCACGTTCACCCTAGAACCCCTATAAATAGCCCCGTCGCTATTGAAGAAGGGGTCGGATTTTCTTTGGTCAGACGACAACAAGACAGAGACAGGAGAAAGAGAGCTAAACTCTTCAACAAGCTCGCTGCGTACGAGTTGTCCTTTGCCTACCTTCTCTTTGAGAGTTTTGGTAGACAGAGCTGTACTACTCCCTCTACCAGCCAAAGAGATGATTCCCTGACGATCCCGACGGTCATCCGGTCAACGGAGAATAAGATTCACTCTCACCGCAACACGAAGAACCCAGCACTAAACAAAGGAGGATTCAAGACTCAACATCCTCCCTCCTTTATAACTGGAAGGGAAAAGCAGTTTGGTTGTAATTTTTTCATCTAATTCAAGAAAACTTTACAGTAGAGACTTCTTTCTCTTTTTTTCCGGCGCGTACAAGAGATGGCGACTCCGCTGGGGACTACATTTGTCACTGATGAGCAAATCGTAGCGCAGGATGACGTCCTCCGTAAGGGGAAGATGGTCGAATCGCTCATTGTCGAGTTCGACCAGGCGAAGTACGAAGAGTTTCTCTCTTCCGGCTCCAAGAGCCCAAAGACCCGCGTCTGCCGCCGGGTCTCGACGGGGAATGGCCCCGAGGCCCGATCTGTGGCTCTCTCAGGCGCTGCTGCTGCCAATTGTGCCAAGCAAGGTACACGCGCCAACGCCTCTCAGAAGGCCCGCGTGGTCCCAGGCACAAATGCCTTTGCGACCAACCGCGTCGCACAGAACACCCGCGTTAGCGTCTCTCAGGAGACCCGCGTGGTTAAAATCTCTGATGTTCAGCATCAGGATGTTGTTGGTTTCTCTCCACCTCCGCGACGTAACCGGAACGCTGAGCGTCGACAGAGGAGACGTGCGCGTCAGCTGCAAGTTGGAACCTCTGATTGTCTGACTGAGGCTGGACGCAGCATACAAACTGGCGCCTTGCTCGCGCCCCGCGAAGTCCGCGTTTGGCAGCCCAAACGCGAGATTCCTTCAGTTAGGTCCTCTGAGGACCAACTCACCAAACGCCAAGGTGAAACCTCTGCGCCTTGTCAAGCACAAGAGGCACGCGCCTATAGACGTGGGGCCCAGCAGCCCACTCTCTCTCAAGTGTCTCTGCCCCAACACACCAAGCAGCAACGCGACAGGCGCGTCTTGTCTCAACAGAGACGCCAGACGCGCGCTGAACAGCTGCGGCGCGAGAACCGCGTCCCTGAGGCCTGCGTCCAGGCTGTACAGCACATGGATGCCTCCCGTCTTCGACGTTGCGAGGCTAATCTTTTCAATCCCCTCCCATGGACTTGAGGGATTATTTGACGAAGAAAAGAAGTGCCAATCAGGCCACTTCGTCGTGTGCTGCCAACGGCTCATCCATATGCTCTCTGAGTGCCATTGCGGATCAGGCGTACATCAGCAGTCTTTAGTCAGACAGCTGACCCTGATTCCCCCGTCAGCTAAAAGAAGACGCTCCCACAGAAGGAGAACCTTCTCTGACGTTGAGTACCCGGAGCTCACTGCGAATATGACAAGCAGGAGTAAGGGAAAAAAACCTGCAGTCAGCTCAGATGAGTCTGACTCTGAACCGGAAGGGGTGTATCAACACACTCGCACCCGGACTGGGGCCATTCCCCCAATTGACTATAATGCCTTAGCCCATGGCATTAAAGTGAATGATTCTCACTCCGCCGTAGCGGAATCGAGGGCTTCGAACTCTTCCGTCGAGAAGGAGACCTCTGCCTACATGACAGGCACTCCTGAGGAGACGGCTAAACGTTTAGAGCAGATCCAGAAGACACAAATGGATATGATTCTTCTCAGCAGGAATCTATCAACTCCCTTAAGCAGGCAATTGCACAGCTGCTCGAAGACAGGAGGAGGTCTCCTCCTAAAAAGTCAAAGGCAAAGAGAGAAAGGGAGAAAGTTCATCTTCCGAACCTTCTGAGGAGACGCGGCGATCTACTTCCGGCTCGTCCAAGTCCTCGTCGCAAGTAAAGGGCGACCAAGGCCCGGGGAAGGCTCATGCTAAAAGAATGAGTCAACTGGAGCGACGCCTCGAGGCCCTTGCCAATCGTAAAGACCTCCAAGAAGTAGGAGTGGTCCGGCCCTATCCAGCTGAGTGGGACTTAGTTCCATACCCTCCCAAGTTCAAAGCTCCAACTCCAAGCCTTTGATGGGAAGGGGTCACCCAATCAGCATATCTACTACTTTAAATCCCAAACTGGGAATGTAGTAGATAATGATGCCATCCTGGCGCGTCTGTTCACCGGCACCCTGAAAGGGTTGGCCTTTAAATGGTTCATGAAGCTCCCAGAAGGTTCTATCAAGAACTGGGGCGATTTGGAGAAGCTGTTCTTAACACGCTTCTTCGAAGATGACTCGGAAGTCACGATGCCCACCCTTTTGGCTACTAAACAGCGAAAGGGAGAGTCCGTTAAGTCCTTCGTGGAAAGGTTTCGGAACGTGGCACTCCGGTGTCCAAGCGGTATGACCCAGGCCACCCTGGTGGAAACATGCCGCCACAATCTCCAAACCTCACTCCTTGCTCAATAGGAGTTGTTGAAAGCCGCACCTGGAAGCAATTAGTCCAACAAGGTGAACAGGCTGAGGAGATTGTCGCCCGCGTCAGAGCGGAGGAAGGTAAGCCTAGGCCGGAAAGGTCGACAAGGCGTGCGCCAGACACATCCCTCCAAACAAGCGGAAGGATAATTTGGCAACGGAGACCAAATCTCCCGCCAAACCTCAATCAGGCAAGGCGAGTGGCTCTTCAAGCCAGCCACGCGCCAACAAGCAATATTCCTTCAAGGAGGAACATGTCGATTCGCTCTTAAAAACTACTCAACAAGAGCAACCGGCTGAAGCTCCCTGAAGCTCGACGCCCTGAGGAAGTCGGCAAGACCGACAATCCCACCTATTGCTTGTACCACAGGATGCTGGAGTACCCTACCAGAAGCTGCTATGTCTTCAAGGACATCCTTCAAGCTCTGATTGACGCGGAGGTGTTGAAACTCCGACCAGAGCAGAAGAAGGTGACGGCTAATGTGACGTCAGTTCTCCAGTTCGGAAGACAACCCCCAACACCCTCTGGAGTAGTCCCTATCCCAAGAGAGGAGAGCTGAGAGTGTTCAACACAGACCCTCACCAGCAGCAAGCGAAAGGCTTGGTACCCGTTCCTATACCTCAAGGGGAAACCATGTGGGTCCACCCTGACCTTGTTAATGAACAGCAATGGACTACTGTGACCAACAGGAAATCCAAAGGCAAGGCAAAGGCCTCATCCTGCAATGTGGTGGGTGCCTCCTCTCGAGAAGCCGAGACTGATGTTCCCTCGTTAACCGACTCAGAGGAAGAAACAATAGTCTTGGCCGCAGAGCCCAACCAACCGATGGTGGGAACCCGTTCAGGACAGCCGTACTTGAAGCAGTATGGCGAGATGGCGGTAGTCCCTCCACAACCAGCTGCAGAACTAACCAAGCCCTCCACAAGACAACCTGTGGAGAAACAGAAAGAAACTCGGTTTTCTCGAGTTCTTTCAAAAGGTATGGCGGAAGGATCCACGACACCTTACCGCTTTGATGTCCTGGCTCAACTAGCCAACATCCCGGCACGCATTACCTGTATGAACTTCTTAGACTATCAAAGTCGACCAGAGAAGCTCTACAAGAAGCTCTGGCAAATGCCGAGGTCTTCATGACCCAGGTGCCGAAGGAGGAAGATGTAGAGGATTGCCTCCACACCTCACCAAGTGCTCCCTGCATTACCTTCACAGCAGATGATATGCAGGTTAAAGGGAAGCATGATCGACCCCTGTATTTCACAGGGTATATTGGATCGTCTGAGGTGAACCGCATTCAGGTAGATTCAGGGTCCGCGTTGAGCATCATGCCTCGCCGGGTCATGCAACATCTGGGCATTCCCACTCATCGTTTGAGCCCTACTCAGACAACTATCTATGGGTTCAATGCCAACCAGACCCGTCCGATGGGGAAAATCAAGCTCAAATGCCAGATTGGAAGCCTCAAGTCGGAAGTGACATGCTACATCATCGACGCCGACACTTCCTACAATCTATTGGTGGGACGACCGTGGATTCACCGCAACTCCATCGTTCCCTCCACTCTCCACCAAGTCATGAAATACATTAACGGGAGTGGAAAGGTGCAGACGTTGATTGCCGAAAGGTATCCGTTCAAAGGGGTCGAGAATTATTTCACTGACTCTTTGCTGTACCAAGATCCGGTGGAGACGGATGAAGTCCCGCGACCTGAGGAGCCAGACTCTGGTAACGAAGCTGACACCGAGCCCGAGAAAGAAGAGTGCCTGTGGGAGTTAGAACCACTTGTAAAGAGCACTAATAAGCTCGATGTTGATAATACCACCGACGATGTAGGCGGTTGGTATATTAATGAAGATTTAGATTTTGCGTATTTTTCTGTGTTTGCTTCTGATTCAGTACCATCAGACACTAGCACCGAAGTAGACGATGACCCCTGGTCGGCAATAGATGCTTTGACATCGTTGCATGTACCAGTGAAGTCGTCCTTCGAGACATACCAAGATAATGGTAATGCGCAAGAATCTATATTTATGGTTCCAGCAAGACGGAAAGGCCAAAAACCAATTCTTTTTGGGCGAATCTCGTCTGAACCAACGCCCCGCGAAGAATCGGAAGGCGAGGAGGAATCCCCTCAATTCGGTCATTATGAAACAAAAGCACTCAAAATGATGAGATGCATGGGGTACGACCTGACCAACAGACCCGGGTTGAACTTCGGCAAAGGAAGGAGGACGCTGCTTCGATCCTTTGTGCCGAAAGGGAAGGCCCCCGATTATTATCATCAGACGCGCCGGGGGTTGGGCTATGTATCAACTCTGGTCCCATCAGCCTCCGATTCTCAGGAATCGTCGAGCAACGATTACTCTTCAGACACATCATCTTGGGAGTCAGATGTCAGTGTCGGCAACATCTTCAAGGAACTTTCAGTGAACATGTTTCGACAAGCCACCTGGAAGATGGAAATGAAGAAATGATCCAATCTGATACAGATCCTTGGATCAAACATTTAAATGCTCTTTGGGACACTCGCTTTGAACAGCGCGAGCCACCACAGAAGACAAGGTTGTTCAGATCAACCTAGGAGATGAGGCTAACCCTAAGCCCATCTTCATAAGTGACGGCCTGTCACCTTCGGAGAAAAAGGATCTAATATCTCTTGTACAAGAATATATAGACGTCTTCGCCTGAAATTATGAGGACATGCCAGGACTCGATCCTCAGGTGGCTATGCACCGCCTCAACATCAATCCGGACGTAAAGCCTGTCAAACAACAGCAGCAACGGTTTCGTCCAGAAATAATGGAGGAATTCAATCAGAAGTCAGAAAACTTATTGATCTGGCTTCATCAGGGAAGAACAACATCCTGACTGGGTAGCCAACATCGTCCCCGTCGCCAAGAAGAACGGGAAGATCCGGATCTGCATCGACTTCCGCGATCTAAACGAGGCCTGCCCCAAGGACGAATTCCCATTGCCGATCACAGATGTCATGATTGATAATACTTGTGGATTCGAACGAATGTCCTCATGGAGGATTCTCAGGATACAATCAAATCAAAATGTATCCTGATGACGAAAAGCATACCTCCTTCAGGACACCTCTAGGGGTATATTGCTACACCGTCATGCCCTTCGGACTGAAAAATGCAGGAGCAACATACCAAAGGGCCATGAACGCCATTTTTCATCAGCAAATACGCAAAATGATGGAATGTTATGTTGATGACATCGCGGTAAAAAGCCGCACTAAGGTGATCACATAGCAGACCTTAAGGTGGTCTTCGACATCATGCGGGCTCATCAATTGAAGATGAATCCCACAAAGTCCTTCCTGGGGGTGGCCAGTGGCAAATTCTTAGGATTTGTTGTAACATCCACCGGAATTCACTTGGACCCGGAAAAGGTTCGCGCTATCCAGGAGATGCAACCCCGGAGAAATCTCAAAGAACTCAGGGGATTGCAGGGACGATTGGCGTACATTCGCAGGTTTATCTCAAACCTCTCCGGAAGATGCCAACCCTTCGCTAAGTTAATGAAGAAGGGTGTCTCATTCATTTGGGATGACGCTTGCCAACAAGCGTTCGAGGAAATCAAGCAATACCTCACCCAACCACCAGTCCTTGCAGCTCCGGTATCCAGAAAGCCTTTCCTGGTGTACGTCCGGGCAATGGATCATTCTTTGGGAGCTCTATTAGCTCAGAATGATGATCACGGACGAGAGCAAGCAATCTACTATTTGAGTAGAACAATGATCGGAGCCGAACATCGGTACAACCCGATCGAGAAGGAATGTTGGCATTAGTGTTCGCCATTCAGAAAATGCGACACTATCTAGTAGGCCAAACTATAAACGTCATATCAAAAGTCAACCCCCTGAGGTACTTATGACTAAGCCTTCATCATTAAACGGCTGGCTGGCAAAATGGGCCATATTGCTCTCCCAATATGAGATGCACTTTTTACCACAAAAGGCCATTAAGGGACAAGCAGTGACAGATTTCCTAACTGAGCACCAGATCCGAGGGCAGCCAAAGTCTACGAGGATCTCCCAGATAAGTTGCTGAAGTCTGCCTGACTCAGACATCGTTCGAAAGTCAAGTATGGCAACTTTTCTTCGACGGTGCATCAAGAACAAGCCCAAAGGGACACGTAGTAGCGGGGGTAGGAGTAGTACTCGTATCCCATAAAATTATGTGATTCCCCGAGCTGTCTCATTAACTGAGCCTTGTTCCAACAATGTGGCGGAGTACAACGCTCTTTTGATTGGGATGCAATTCGCCGATGAGATTGGCGTAAAAAATCTCGAGGCATACGGCGACTCTAAACTCATCGTCAACCAAGTTCGCGGGGAGTACGAAGTCAGACATGAGGACCTAGTACCCTACCACAACGAACTATCCGCATGCCGAGGGGTTTACAAGCTTCTACATCGACCATGTACCGCGCAGGCAAAATGCGCACGCGGATGCACTCGCATCCCTCGCGGCCTCCTTAGCTCTTCCAGCTGGAGCAATGGAGAAGATATTCGTCTACAGCCACGACCTGTATTGCCCGAGAAATGCTCTCGAGGGCTATCAGGAGCAAAGGGAGATTGTCAAGGCAAAGAAGCACTGGAATGTCAACCGGTCCAGAGCTTAAAGACTGGCGATTCCCTACATTGATTTCGTCTTATACGACATTCTGTCCGAAGACACCAAAGAGGCGGCTGCCATTCGAAAGAAAGCCCCCAAATTCTATTATATTGCGATTATGCGAATATTGTATCGTCGATCGCATGACAGGATCTTGCTCCGGTGCCTCTCACCAAAAGAAGCCCAAGAGGTATTGAGAGAAGCCCACGATGGTATGTGTGGAGCCCATCAACTTGGCCCAAAACTGGCACATCGACTCCAAAGATTGGGTTACTATTGGCCCAAGATGGTTGCCGACGCCGTCACCTATGCTAAAAGATGCCACGCTTGTCAAGTGCATGGGGATTTATCCATCAAGCGCCAGGGTATCTCCACTCTACAACCTCTACCTGGCCATTTGAAATGTGGGGGATGGATGTGGTTGGCCCTATCAGCCCACCATCATCAAAAGGACATCGGTTCATTTTGATAATAACCGATATTCTCTAAGTGGGCTGAGGCCATTCCTTTGAAGGAGGTCAAATCGTCGAACGTGATCAAGTTCGTGAAACATCACGTTATTTACCGTTTCGTTGTACCTCGACGAATTGTCCATGACAATGGACCTCAGTTCATCAGCCAGGCTTTTCAGAGATTCTGCGCTAAGTTCAGAATCCAGAGTGTGTCCTCAACGGCATACTATCCTGCCACTAACGGCCTCGCAGAAGCTTTCAACAAGACCATTGGTAAGCTTCTCAAAAAGTTCGTCTCGAAAAGTCAACGGGACTGGGACGACAAACTAGGTGAATGCTTATGGGCCTATCGCACAACTGTGCGAACCCAACTAAAGCTACGCCATTTTCTTTGGTATACGGGTGTGAAGCCGTGCTCCCACTGGAAATCCAAATTCTATCTCTACGCGTCGCCTTGACAGCGGAGATGACAACAGAGGAGAAGCATCGACAGCGACTCCAGGAACTGGAGGCCTTAGATGATAAACGTCTGCAGGCCAAACAACAAATCGAGCTCTACCAAGCTCGTATTACCAGAGCCTTCAACAAGAAAGTTAAATGCGAACTTTCAAGAAAGGCGATCTTGTCTTAGCCGTCAGAAGACCCATGGTAATGACGCACAAGACAAAAGGAAAATTCCAACCCAAATGGAAGGACCATTTGTAGTAGAGTCAGTCTACTCAAATGGGTCATATCGCCTCATAACCTCAAATGGCGATACACTCATGATGCCGATCAATGGCAGGTTCCTGAAGAAATACTATCCTTAGATGGTATTCTTCCGCTGATCAAGTTAAAAGTACACCTCTGATCAAAGTAAGAAGAATTTCTTCATTATAACATCCGACGCCCCCGACGGTTAAGGATAGAGGAAAATGTTGGCTTCTAAGCCCAACATAAGTCTTCGAGAACTCATCATGCTGAGGGAAATAGCATGGCTAGCCCAACTCAAACGGCAGTTGGTAAGGCACCTCAAATCCGTTGATAGCTGAGGGTTGCTAAAAATCCTAAGTGGACTTGGCTCCACTCTTTCCTCCAAAATCCCTTACCAATTCTCATCCACAGAATGGTAGGTCTACAAAATACAACCATTACTAAGTTAACACTATACCTCTGGTAAGGAAACTTTTCAATATTCCTTGTCGAGTACAATTTTGTTTGTCAACTATACACGGAGTATCAAACTTTCAAATTTGCAAGTTAACACTATACCTCTGGGCACTTCAAATTTTCACTTGTCAATTCTCACCATAGAATGACAGGTCCTCAAATTGCTCTTATCATAAGTCAATCTTGTCAAGTTAATACTACACCTCTGACAAATTACTGTTAAAGTTTAACACCATACCTCTAAACAGTAATCAGGTTTCTGTCAGGTTTAATATTACACCTCTGACAGTCACTTTTCTTCAGACTTCTATATCGAAGCTGAAATGGATGATACTAAGTTAACATTACACCTCTAGCATCAAGTCATTGCTAAGTTAAACAATATACCTATGGCCATGACTTTCCCTCGGACTTCCTCATACAAGCCGAGATGACCAATGCCAAGTTCAACATTACACCTCTAGCATTACCCTCACTGTCAAGTTAAACATTACACCTATGACAGTGACACTTCTGAGTTAAGTTATATCACACCTCTGACTCACATCCTTGTCAAGTTAACATTACACTTCTGACAAGACCGCTTTCAACCCGTTAAGTTAATATCACACTCTAACGGTAACAAACTTTCCTAGATTCCCCACGAGTCTAGTCTCACTTGTTATTCTCTTCAACAGAATAACAAGTCTACCTAAAAACATTGTTAGGTTAATACTACACCATCAACAGTGTTTCCATCAAATCCCCAGCTGAGCTCAATCAAGTAATCCCAAACACTTGATAAAAGTTCACCCTCACTGGGGGTACCAATTCTACTTGTCACTTTCTCTTATAAAGTGGCAGGTCCACCAAAAATTATTTCATCTCTGTCAAGTTAATATTACACCTCTGACAGTATTGTGAGAGTTCCCGAAATAGGATCTTTCCCTACAAAGTTTGACTTATTAAGATTATCATCATAATTTTAACAAAGTCAAAGATTCTTTGCTTCTATGAGCCTAACTGAAGACAAAAAGTTTAAGACAATGAAAGAGGCAAAAAGAAAAGTGTCACTTTTATTTATATCCAGGCATACGAAAGTGATATAAACGCTCTCTTATACAATAAGATTGAGTGTTACAATTAAGGAGTACAAAGAAGTCTCTCTCTCTCAGAGGCCGTACTCACTTCTTGAAGCCGCATCTGATTCCAAGTGCACGATGTTTGGAAAAGCGCCAAACTGTGGTGACAATAGAAGCTGCCCGCACCATGATGCATGATGTAAACATCGAAAGAGCCCTAGCTGACTAAGCTAAGAGCAATGGTGTTCTTGAGATCCGGTGACAGCAAAAAGCCCTGCAACCCTTCATTCATGAGCATCTCTTTCGCCAGAAGGCCATCCAACAAACATGGAGTGTCCTCGATGTCACTTCTGGGGTGAGAGAGGAAGGGGATGCTATCTGCCACTATATCCACCGTAACCCCTCGCCGCCATACCCACTGTGACCGTGACCAGCCACAAGCATGACGGGTGCGTCACGTTCAAAGAGATCTTGACGAGGGTTAAGTCCCCGTCAGGGATCGTGATTTCTTCCCTTGTGGACGACGGAGACTATGATTTCTTCCCTTGTGGACGAACATCGAACGAGTTCGCCGACCGGCATATTCTTCCAGGGGCCCAGCGAACCTGAAAAAGGACAATCAAGCCTACCTACAAGGAATAAACAAGAGGGTTAGAAAATCTAGAACTTAGTATACTTCAACAAAGAAAACTAAGTGACAGACGCGGCTATTGTCGAAGACTTCAGACGCGGGAATGAGCCCCGCGCAGTGAGTCAAAATACCGCGTCAACAGAAGCAGACGCGAATCAAAAATGTGCCACACACAGGATTCAAACGCGTTCATTTTGCGCCCGCGCCTAAAACACAAGGCGCGAAAGAACTCAGACGCCGAAAATTGCCATCTCCCTGTCGAGGGAACAGGGGTTGCAAAATTCGGGTCTGAAACCTTCGGCCCGAGTTGGAATTCATCCAAGTCAGTGGCCTTAAAACGCGAGCTTATGAGCAAAGTCAGCGCCAAGTGCCAAAGACTTCGTACTCGCGTCCAGGGAAGTTTAAGTCGGTGGCGCAAATTCCAGAAGGAAGGCACCAACTATGACTTCATGACAACCTCTTCAAGAGATGCCAAAGTGCAAACCTAGGTGGACTAGAAACATCACGGCAAGTCGGGACGGCATACCAGCAGAGGCCTCTGTCAAGAGTTTAACTCTCTGCATCAGAGTATGGACATGGAAGGTGATCAGAGAGACACTTTGTCCTGAAGAGACCAAACAGAAGCATAAAAGCTCTGGGTCATCTTCTTCCCGGAGTCGTCTTCATCCATGAAGACAGTACCCCTGTTAGAAACTCTGAAGAAGGCGGAAGTTCTCAGAGCAATCGTTCTCTTAAAGAGAAAATAGTCTAAGATTGGGACTGCTAAAGAGGCGAGCCCCTATTTATAGGCCGCTCCTGGTAACCGTCATTAATGGTTCATCAATTGGAACCGTCGGCCTTAATGACCGCACGATTGTCAAAGTCCAATGGGAAGCTGACGCGTGGAGGGTCGCTTCGGGAAACGTTGAAGACGCTGGTCTACAACCGCCAGCGCCAGTTTTACATTAAAGGGCATTAACGCCCAAGTCCAATGAAGAACCGACGCGTGGACAACTGCTTCGGGAAACAACGGATGACCCGGTTTCCCAATCGTCAGTGAAGACTTGACGTTCAAAGATCTCATAAAATCTTTATGTCAGGCCGCATGTAACGTCTGGAAGTTACATCGATACGCAGATGGGAAAACCGCGTCCTGGAACCCGCGTCTCCTTTTCAGAATGAGTGACGTCCACCTGCGTTCCAAGGAAAGACCGCGTGACTCAGAATCGTGTCCCTTCAGCAAACAGGGCCCATTTTAAGGGAAAGCACTGGACTCAGCAAAGGACTTAGTCCATTCTGAGATTAAGGGGGAAATACACAAGGCTGCGTCCTCTCGTCCGCTCGAGTCGCGTCTTCATTGGCAGGACAGACTCGCGTTACTCAAAGCCGCATTTCTCTCTGCGAGTTGACGCCGCCGCGTCTCCCTATGGATTGATGCGTGTCTCATCAAAAGGACTTAGTTCTATCTGAGTTCTTATGAACTGATGACCGCGTCTCTCCATGAATTGACGCCGCGTCTCATCAAAAGGACTTAGTTCTACCTAAGTCCCTATGAACCAATGCCGCATCTCATCAAAAGGCTTAGTTCTGCCTAAGGTCCTATGGGTCAAACGCCGCATTTTATTTAAAGAACTTAGTCTCACCTAAGTTCAGCATTCACAGTCAGTTAATCAAAGATTATGATTAAGAGGTCGAATTCATTAAAGGAGGGGAACCAAAAACTTCAAAGACTTTTATTATATCAAAAATGATAAAAGCTAAACAAAAACACTCTTAGTGAACAGAGTGTCCTTTTCTTAAAAAAAAAAGAGAGAAGGCTACAAGTCCTGGTCCGCCAAAGTACGGATTTGCTCTCTAAGGCGATGTATCTTATGTTGACGCGCCTTCTCAACCTCCATGAGAGCTCGGGCCCGCAGATCCGCTTCCGACAAAAATCTCTGCGCTTGCACTCGGAGGGATTCCAGCTCGGATGAACGAACAGAGAGGTCCGCTTCAGCTTGCGCCTTGGCAACCTCTAACTCCGCTAGCCTCTTTTCAGAGGTAGCAAGCCTCTCTTCGTGAAGACAATCATGGCCTCAGCCCTGGCTATAACAGCCCGAGAGTCAAGGATAGCCTGCTTTGCGGCCTGTATGATCGTCTCTGACTCCTCAGACTCAATCGCCAGCCTTTGGTGATCAGCCTGAACACGTTCAAGAAGACGTTGCTATCGGTGATTTCTCCTCTACCTCTCTTCGCTCCTGCTCTTGAGCAACAAGGAGCCTATTCAGCGTTTCTTGGGCTTCTTGCGATGAACTGGCATCATCCTCTAGGGATCGAAGCTCTCTCAGGTGCTGTCCCAGCTGATCCACCAGCAGCTGACTCGCTGGGCTAGCGAAGGGCCTCCGGCCAAACTTGATGTTCTCGACCTAGTTTCGAGAAACATCGGGCGAAGTCAAGGAGCTACCCCTAGTCAGGACGAAATCGATGCATGTTCGCATCGAGGTAAGGAACTGCTGCACCGCCTGGCGTGTCAAAAAGCTCCATGATATCATCACCCGAAGTGCTCCCCGATCCCCTTTCTATCACTGGGTGGGGATGTAGATCGGCTCGGTTGGTGCAAGAGTCGAGCTGACCACGGGTACGGCAGGAGCAGGAGCAGCCACTGGCGCGTTCTGGGGGTACCACTTCTGCAGGAACCTCCACAGCCGATGATAGGGTAGTGAGCTCGACCTCCTCAGAAACCTCAGCCAAGGCTTGGGCGTGTTGCCTTCCGGAGGGACATTGACCGTCAGACTCTCTACTGGGCCCCCTTAGTTCTCTCTGCAAGTTATCTCAACATTAGCCAGAATGGTAAAAAGAGAAACAGCCGAGACATCAAAACTCCTTACCAAGCTGGAGGTCCAGAGATGTCGATCCTTGGGCGAACCCTGCAGAGGAGAAGTCTCCTGACTTCAGTGGGTGGCTCCTCTTCCTGCAGAGTAGAAGTCTCGGCAGCTGGAGTCTCAACTCCTTCCGGCTGGGTCAACTCTTGCATCATCTCCTCGATAGCGAGGAGGTTGCAGCCTCGGTATCCTCAGCCAATCCTGCAGCATAAAAGGAAAATGTTAAAGCCTCCTCTTCAAAATGAAAAGGGAAATCAGGTCAGAAGGTGAAAAGAGTACTTCAGCAGGAGCAACGTGGTGGTGACATCGTCGCCGGCTCACACCCATGTATTTCCTCCTCAGAGATGTGTGAGAATTTACTCGGATCAGGAGGAGCGGGTTCGTCACCATAATCGACCTCATCCTCAAAATCGCTTTCCTCTGCGATGAGGAAGACCACAGTTCAACGTGAGAGGCCTCGGTAGCTGGAGCCTTACGTCTAAACACCCCAGTGGTAGGGCTGGGGTCAACCATCCGAGGACTGGAGATGAAGACAGAAGGAAACCCAGGGCTGTTGTGCCTCATCCCTCCTCTGAGCTGAGGAAGACGAGGTGAGATGAGATCCCCGGAATCTCAACATCGCATCGCTCATTATATCGACCTCGAGCTGCTCGGTCTCGTCAGTGGCGGTGGGTCTGTCAGCAGGCTCCCCTTCCTCTGCAATCCTGAGGCTCCTGCGGTGTAACCTGCGGGCATGGACTAAGGGAGTGTCATCCTTGTCCACCTCTTCCTCCCTCGGCTCCCAACACAGAAGGGATGTCCGCGGATCGAGAAACTGCAGCCGTCAAGTCTCTCCGGACCTTCTTTGGGGCAGGCTCAGCAGTGGCAGTAGAGCCTTGACGACGCTTGCTCACCGCCTGTCGAGCCCTGGTGGTCGCGGCTCCCCTTGTTGGTCGCGGCTCCGCCCTTGTTGCTCGCGGCTCCTCCCTTGACCTTCTCCCGACCTCCCTCAGAGCCTTCAGGTACTGCTCGACGCCTCGCGAGCGTTTACGGACTCAGACCTTGCTTCGAGATTGCATGATACTCTCAATGCATGAATACTCCGGAACAAAGTATGGTGTTGGTGACGTGGAAGTACCAGGAGAGAAGCTGAAGCTCATACGGCACTTTGATCCTCGATAGGTAGACGGAAAGTTGCTTCCGTCCCTCCGGCCACACTGTAGTACCAAGCCCGAGCACCTTCGAACAAGTTCCCTCGAAGGCGAGACGAGCATTGGGATTGCCGAGTAGAGTTGATCGTAGCCGAACTG
>JAVJIF010010381.1:0-110736 GCA_038442645.1 Agave tequilana | reverse complement strand
CGCGCGACGCTTCGAGCCGTGTGCTGTCCAGTCTGTCCCCTGTCAGAGTCTGGTCCTGCTTTCTGGTATTGCGCCCCTGGTTTTGACAAATTAGCTCTTCTAGGTCAATGGCTATGATATAGGCTTTTAATCACCAATTAAATGGTGATTTAGGGTCTTCTTCTTTATTGCACACCATGGACCTAGAATCAAGCAAGCAAAGCTTTATTAGCAGAATTTAATACGAAATAAATGTGAAGATGTGGTATAAACTATGCAGTTTTAGTGACTAATCACGTGTCAGCGTCAATGATGTAACACGTCACTTTCGATTTTAGGTCTGCAATTTGATAGCGAAGTTGAATCTTTTCCAATGGGTGACTACTTCCAGCATTGAAGCCATATATCGTAGTAGTCGTTGCTGAAAATCTGTTTAGTGGTATCCCATGTAGAGGAGCCTTTTAGGGTTGATGTTGAGTACAGACCCTGGGTCAACCTGTACCCTCTCAATGCACGTCGAGCCTTTGTATCCAGTATAATACAAGGGTTAATTATGTTTGTTGTCTTTGATGAGCATGACCTCAGCAGTGAGGTGATGGCAGGTATTTTCAACTGTGTATGATGACATTCAGGGCACAAGGGTTGACTCTCATCTTCGGAGGCCTCCAGCATGTGTATCAAAAATAATTCTGAATTAGTCAGCGCATCCCTAAGTGCCTCTCTTGTCTCTTTCGAGAGGCGAAGTAGCTCGTGCATAGTGATTCGAGCTGGAATATTGGCTAGTTGTGCCAATATATCAAAGTGAAAAGGGGTATCAAGTCAAAGACCCGAAGTTTTCTTTAACAACGTGGTCAAACCAGACTTCTTTCTGCTTTTCTTTTCCTGGCATTGGGACTGAAGCCTGAACGGGTTTTTCCCCTGACGTCGTTGGCTGTTGTGTCTCATTAGTGGTCTTCTCATACTCCTCAGATATGATTTCCCAGACCGAGTACCTGTTGGTTGGGATGCAGCGTCCTGTGCTGTCAATGAATGCTTCTCATCTTTAAAATCACTAAGAGAAGCTATGTTATGTTATCATCATCTGGTAAGACAGAGATGATGTTGCGAGATTTTCCCTTTTGGCTTGAGTTTCTTTGAGTCCCATTGTTTATCTTTGGCAAGATATGGGTGCACCCACATGATTTCCTTAGTTTCAACATCAGTGGAAGGGAACCTTTAGCCTCCTCCTGCTTTGCTGAAGGATTACTTACCTCCAGTCGTGCCTTCAGGACTGGAGCATGTCTGTCGGGGACAGTAACCTTCGGAAGAGTGCCGAACTCAAGAGTCACCATGTTTGCAGTGACTTTCTTCTATTCTGACTTTAAAGTCAGACTTCGGCATCAATCAAAGCCTAAATTTATCCTTGAGGACAAAGTATTTGTTGGTAGGATGGTGAATCAACCTATAGAAGAGGCAATAGTTGGGATCGGTTGTGCGTCCCACCTCATTAGGGCATCGAACCTTTGGCAGTTTCAACTTATTACCCTTTTGGAGCAAATGAAATATTATAACCACCTGCTCATCTTTGAAGGAGTATTATTTCAGAGAAAACTTGAACTCCTGATTACTTGCTACACTCTTCTTAGTTTTTGGAGGAGTTTCCCCTGACAACTCTCCACAGACATGGTTTCTTTCCCTTTTGATTGGAAAACTGTACCATTTTGCCACGTCCTTTATTGTTCATACCCCGTTACCCTTTAGGCATGGAAGGTTCAAACTTTTTAGCTGACTTCTCGGCTATTTCAGCTTGCTCAACAAGCTCTTTTCAAGTATGGGCCATAACAGCTCCCATATGAATTTCTACTTGGTCCAAAAAGTTATGCCTACATGTCTACAATAACATAGGTAATGGCATCGCTGCTGGACACATAAGAGATAGGTTTTTGAATTTTTCAATGTAATCATAGACCGATTCTCCTTCTTTTGCATGATGGAAAGAAGTTTATCCATGGTTACCTTGGTGTCATCTTCACAGAAGCGAGAGAGGAACCGAGTCTCTAAATCGATCTAAGAATTGATGGAACCCGGTGGAAGGCTTTTGAACCAATCGAAGGCCACTCCTTTGAGAGTACCTATAAACAATCTAGCTATGATGGCATCATTATCTATTATATTACCAGCATGAGACCAGAAGTAATAGATATGCTGGTTTGGTGAGCTCTTACCATCATACGCATATAACGTAGGCAGCTTGAACTTCAGCGGTATGGCACTAAATCCCATTCAAGTGGGTAAGGGCGAGTCAAACCTACCTTCTTCAGCTCATCCCTCTGGGTTAGGGATGTAATCTGAGCCTAGATACCTTTAATGACCTCGGCATCAATTGAAGAACTTTCCTTCGACTTCTGATCAGTCACATATATTGCACATACATTGTCACATTATGATACTTTTTATCTAATAAATCCTATTAATAAATCTTATTCTTCTGTGTTAAATATAGGCCCATTGCTAAAAGAAAAAAGAGAAACAAGCCCAAAAGCCCATCAAATTCTAAATTAATCAGAATAAATTCGAAATCAGGGAATCAGGGCAGATCTTGGCAAATCAGAGAGGTTGAAAATCGGTTGAAATGTATCTTCCCAAATCAAGCGATTGAAGCCAACAATTAAAGGCTATTTCGTCAAATCTGGAGCAGAAACGAGAAAACCAGCAGAAGATATGGGAGAATCACCAAACCAGGAGCATCCCCATTTGGGTGTGGCCACCTAGCCACACCAGGGCCGCGAAAATGCGGCCTAGCCGCGTTTTCACGGCTTGTTAGGGTTGTTGGGGGAGCGTTTGCTCCCCCAATCTTCCTACGACCTCTCCCCTCTGATTTTCCCTATAAATACCATTTTCACAGAGAAGAAGAGGGCGAAGACTAGGATTAGAATTTTTATTTATTTTTTAAGGTTTAGGCTCTTTGTTAGATAGTATAAAAGTTGTATCTGTGTTTTGCAATTTGTAGTTCAGTGCAAATACCAGTGAGAGAGAGGAATTGAGTGATTGTATTCTGAAGATTGAAGTGACATCAATACAAGGATCAAGCTGCCTTTTCTTCCACTCCATTTTACAGTATGTCTTGCTTTATTTACTTGCATTGTTCTTTGTCTTTCATGAGTAGCTAAATTGGTTTTCTGGGCTCACTATTACTCCTCTCTCTGATCCCTCTTCTTTCGAATGGTTTTGATGAAAAGACCCAATGAATCATTTGCATGTCTAACTTAAGCCTTTCTTCTTGAAAGTGTTCTTGAAGGCACATGAAGATGGTTTGGATTTTTAAATTTCTACTTCTTTTAAAAACATCTTTTAAACTTGTTTTTATCTCATACTTAAACTTCTTGATGATTTAACATTCAATTCGAGATGATTTCTTAAAGAAAGAATTAACTTTTCCAACCATCTTATGTGCTTTGCTTAAAACTTTTTAAAATCAATCTTAAGTTTTTGCCTATGATCAAGTTGAGACACTAAGGATTTCAATAGAAGAATATATCGTTGAGTAGTGAATAGTGAGCTCAGATTTTCTTCTTTATTAAAAACAACAAATCACTTTTCAAACTTTATATAAAATTCACCTTTTCCAAAGCCTTCTCTAAATTTGCAACTTTTCTTTTAATATTTCTCTTCTCTCCATTTTCTTTTTCAACTTAAAAGAAAGACACCAACTTCACTCTTTGTTATTTAACAAAAACACCGAAAAGCTTCTATCGCATTCCTCCTCATGGACACGACCCGTTAGCCAAAAGCTACACGGTAATTCTCTTATCTCTTTGATTTTGCAATCAAATTTGGCGCCGTTGCGGGGAGGGAACGGTTTGTTTGTTTTTTAACAAGCTTAGTGTCTTGTTTCATGGACGTCAAGATTCAGATTCAGCATTCAAGCTTTACAGGAGAAGACTTGCTATTCTGTACCCCTACTCTCGAAAGTAGGAAACAGAATTTCTAGAAATTGCGTTGCAAAAGTTGAAAATTTTATTGGACTACTAAAAATACTTTTTGGCAAGAATATTGCTTGCAAAAATTAAGTTTTTTTGTGTTATTATTCTTGCTATATCTTCTATTCACAATCCCTATTTTAATCCTACAGTAATCTGAGTGATTGTTAATTGCTTAAAAAAAAATGTTTAGACTTGCATTCTAGGCATTTGTCTAATTATGTTTATTTTTCATTACTATTTAAGATAGCTGGAGACAAGGTACGTATGCATAGCATATAGTTTAGGAAACATTCTTGGGTGATATTTGCTTTTGAATGCTACTTTTCTATATCTTGCACACTTAGCACAATAAATTCTAAGGGCAAAATCCAAATCAAGATAAGGTGAGGAAGTCATTACCCTTTCTTGGCCCACAAACCATCTCTAAGCACACACAACTAAGCCTAAATAAAATCTAATAGACATTGGCCTTAGGGATATCTCGAACTCACTAGGAGATTATCCTAAGGGGAAAGGTGTTGGAATTTGACTCCTGCCAAATTAGTGTCTAGTAAAGGGATTGAGGGGCGAAACCCCGAAGGCTGGTGGCTTGGCTTAACTAGGCCCGTCGCTTTTGCGCGGATACCTCCCGCTAATTTTGCCGGACCTGGCTGATTAGCTTGTGGTCAAAGTCTGCATTATACCTCCTATGGACAATCAACCAGTTAGGAGTTGTCTAGGTCAAGGTTACCTTAGACTAGGCTTAATTGATTACTCTTGTTAACTATTGATAAACTTGTTTGTGATTGTGATTGTGTTTGTGTATGCAAGTATGGTCAAGAGACCCTAATTCATCTAGGTTGACTAGAAACACATCACCACCCAAGTTTGAGCCAAGACCAGATCTGGTTATGGCTCAACCAACATCATTTCAGGATAGGTTCTATCCCATTAGAACCTCACTTCCATCTTGCATCCAACTTCCATCGGTTGGTGAATAAAATTTTGAGCTCAAGCCTCAATTCATCAACACACTCCCCAAGTTTTATGGCTTAGAGTCTGAAGATGCTTACTTCTTCATAAGAGAATTTGAGGAGTATGTCTAATGATAAAAATCCATACCTTGTAGATGATGCTATTAGGTTGAGATTTGTCCTTTCGCTCTTAAGGACTGTTGACACTCTAAAAAAGGTAAGATTCCTTACTGGCCTGAACAATGTCTAACTTGTTGACATCTACAAAAGATAAGCGGCAGACAAGCTGACGACCAATTCTTTACCCATCTCAAAGGGACGTATCAATCAACTTGAACTCTACTGATCCAGTGAAGCAGACAGTAAGCCGAGAAAAGCTCGTGAGAAGACCCAAGCATGTCCAGAGACACTAAGTTAGCTCAACACTTAGTCTCGTACGAGCCCACGAGATAAGTCTCGCATAAGAAGTCAAAGTTGCTTAGCATCGCAGAAAGCTTCTTCACAGCCTCGCTGTGAGCTAACTTACAACTTCGCACAGAAATGCTCAGTTAACTTCGCAGAGAGTTAGCTTCACTCGAAGCCCCAGGTAGCTGCGCAAAAGGGTAATTGGTAGCTTCGGCACAAAGTTATCCAGCTCTACTAAAGAGCTTTCTTTTAATTTCGCCAGATGCTTCTCCCAGCTCCGCCATGAGCTCAACGCAACGACTCCGCTGGGTCTTCTATGGTCACCTTTGACCGATCAAATCTCTAGATAAGATCAAATCTAATTGAGATCAAATCTGGCAGTTGCTTGCCATGATCTTTTGACTCTCCCAATCGAGTGAGAAGATCAAAAGAAATCTTTCAGTTATTTGGAAAGAATCAAGGGCACATCCCTCTTTAGCAGAGCGGATCAAGAGACCAGCACTACTTGCTATTCTAGCTTCGTAAAAGTTGTCTCTAGCCTCGTGACAAGGCTACTTTCCAGATGTAAAAAAGATTGACTCAATCTGTTTTCAGATTTTCAAGGCGATTAAACCCCTACTCCTCCTTATAAATAACCTACCAAAGGGCGAGAAGAAGAGGGGCAAAGGCTGAAAAAGAGGAGAAGAGGACTAAAGACAGAGATCTACTCTCTTGCTTCCAAAAATTTAGAGAATTAACTTCTCTAATCAGGGTGCTAATACCTGATGATCTTCCTCCCTCTCAAGGAATCTCCGAAACCAGGCGAGAAGGAATTCCCAAGTGGAGGCAGCTCGAGAAGTAACAAGAGGGCTCCACCGACCTTCTGTTCTCCGATTCCCCGAACTAGGTAAAAAGGGAATCCCATTGATAGCAGTTCGATTGTCTAATCGATCGCATCGTCAAAGGGATAAAGTGATCGCGCGCTGATCAGATTCCTATCGGCACACTTCCCTAGAAATCTCCGAGGAGATCTACCTGTAATTTTCTTAAAGAATTACTTATAATTTAGCTCCTCGACCCTTTTTTGTAAGTTTTTTCCTTTGCAAAATTGATGAAAAACAAGATGACGACTCCGCTAGGGAGTGCATTCTCCATTGTTGAGAATCAAGTGTCGCAATGCGACGAACAAACTTTCGGGTCTACTGCTAAATGCAAGAAAGTCAGCGCAGCTAGAACCCCTCTAGCTAATTCTTCAAAGCAAGTCTCTGTCGAGACAGATAAGGCTATCTGCAAGCCTATTACTGTCTTCTGGCACAACAAGGAGGGTCAGGGTCTTGAGCCTATTACCTTCAAAAATCTGATCATTCATTTCGACCAAGAAAAATTTGAAGAACTCCTCTCTGGAGATGGTCCAATGCTCGACGTACGGAAGCATAGGAAGGTCTCGGTGACCAAGGTTTCAGAGCAGAAACCAGCTCTAGATGGGCGAGTAGCCGAACGGATTTCCTCCCAACTCCTCTCAGCCTCACGCGAGGCTAGCCAGGTTCCCTGCGAACCTAAATCTCCTCTTCCAAAGCAGATGTGGAGGCCAAAGCAGAAAGCTCTCTATGAAGCTTCAGGCGTAGCTACGCCATAGGCTCACATATCATGTGAAGACAAAGGCAAAATGCTTGCCTACTTCGCCGAGGTCAATAGCCGCGAAGCTAAAACGGTGACTATACCTTCGCCTAATTCAGGAGCAGCAACTCCTCGTGCCAACCTTGTTCTTATGAGCGAATTTACTGATGACATGACAAACACAACGCCAGTACCTCAGGATACGCACGGAGTTCCCAGCCGCCAGCCTAGGACTAAAGCACCCAGCGGTGCTAACCTTCTTCGCAGCAAGATGGCAAGCAAAGCGCCCCAATGTGCTTCGCTCCCCAGTTCCTCCAGCACTAAGCTCATTTTTCCCAGCGGAGCTAAAGGATCGTCCCTAAGTGTTGATAGCGGTGCTTATGCAGCTTCAGCACCCAAGGGCATTCCCAAAGCTCTTAACCGCGAAGGTAGAACTAAAACACTATCTAGTGCTCATCACCTCTGCGGGGATGAAAATAGAGCCTCTATGCTGAGTCGCTTAATCTCGGCTGGGTTTGACTTGTGAGAATTCTTGACAAACAAATGGAAGTCAGAATCTTTTCAGACTTCTCCCTCCTATTGTCAACAAGTGGGATATCAGTTGGTGACAGTCCACTTAGTCCATTACCAGCTAGGACCAATCCCCGCCACTCCTCCAGACCGACGATCAGTTTGATCGACTATCGGAACGTGATCCTGTGAAGCATCGCAAAAGGAATGCATCGCAAGATCTGCTCTATGCATCTGTTAATATGATCAGAAGGAGATGAGAGCCACGTAGGGACAAACGAGCGTCGCATGTCGCTCCCTCCAGTTCTCCAGATTCGGATTATAGTCCGAGCCTTAGCGAAGTCATGGTACACAAAGAAGGTATCTTCCGAAACACCAGACCTAGGGTCGCAATACCCTACAGTTATGAGCAGCCACCCTCCTCAGCTACAGTAACCTCACCAGAACCAATGAGAAGATTATTCCAATGGTCTGATTAGGAGGACGAAGACAGTGGGTATTGCTCTTCAGCGACAGTCAACTCGATACGAACGGATAAAGTATCAGTGAATATGGTTGATAGCAGTAATGATAACCTCCACCGACGGTTGAAAGCTCAAGAACAAACCTCTAAGACTCAACAGGAAGCTTTAGACAACATTCAACAGATGCTCGCCCAACTCCTCATTAACCGAAATAACAATGATATCGGTAGTAATGAGGAAGAACATCATAGCAATGAACAACCCAAGACTGAGAAGTCGAAGGAAAATTCTTCTATGGACGCTGATGTTCTTAAAGGCATCCATGTTCAAGATCGTATCCCTAGCTCAGAGGGATGAGCTAAAGAAAGTAGGGGCAGTTCGTCCTTACCCTTTAGATGGGATTCAGTACCATAACCACCAAAGTTCAAGCCGCCAACATTACATACGTATGATGGTAAGAGCTCGCCAAACCAACACATCTACTTCTTCCGGTCTCAGACTGGTAATGTCATAGATAATGATGCTATCATGGCCAGACTGTTCATTGGCACCCTTAAGGGGGTAGCATTCGACTGGTTCCGAAGCCTTCCTCCGGGCTCTATCAATTCTTGGATCGACCTAGAAACTCGATTTCTTTCTCGTTTCTACGAGGATGATACCGAGGTGACCATGGACAAACTCCTCTCTACGTACAGAAGAAGGGCGAATCTATCCGCGACTACATTGAACGGTTCAGAAACTTGTCTTTGATATGCCCAGCAGGATGCCGTTACCCATGCTCTTGCAGATATGCAGGCATAACTTCGTCGACCAAGTGGAGATTCGTATGGGGGCTGTCAAAGCCCATACCTGGAAGGAACTAGTCGAACAAGCTAAGATAGCCGAAAAGTCGGCTAAGAAGTTCGAACCATCTATCCCTAAAGGCAAATAGGGTATGAATAATAAAGAGCGCAGAGACATAGCACAGTCTCCCAAGCTAAAGGGAAAGAGACTATGTCCGTTGAATTGTCAGGGGACGTTCATTCGAAGGCCAAGAAGAGCGGCTTCAATAATCAAGAGTCTAAGTTTCCCTCAAAACATTACTCCTTCAAAGAAGAACAGGTGGTCGCAATATTCCATTTACTCCACAAAGGGAATTGGTTGGTAGCTAATATTGCATATTTAATATCACATGTCCATACTTATTATAGAATAAAAGCCTGCATTATCCTAATTAATTGTTTGATTTATTTGCAGGCCCAATCTTTAAGGAGTTGAAGAGAAATGAGCCCAAAGCCAACCAAAATTCTAAATTAAATCAGAATTAATACGCACCAAGTAAATCAGGGCAAAATCAAGAGGTGGAAAACCGGTTAAGAAGAATCCTCTCAGAATCGATCGGTTAAAGCCAAGAATCCAAGGCCATTTCGTCAGAATCTAGGACTCAAACTGACAAACCAACTCCAGATATAGTCAAAAGGCCAAACCAGCGCGACCCACCAACAGGGTGTGGCCACCTGGCCACACCTGGCGGCGAAAACGCGGCAATAGCCACGTTTTCACGGCAATCTTGGCGAGTTAGGGGGAGCGTTTGCTCCCCCGACCTCCCCGGGATCCTGGTTGTTGGGTTTTTGGCCTATAAAAGGGCATTCTCTGTGCTGAAATTGGACGCCAAGGCAGAGTTAGGATTTTAGACTAGTTTTTCCATTTTGTAGTTTAGTTTTTACTTTTATGTAACTTGTATGTAGCTTAGGGTAGAAGAAGATTCATGTAAGTAAGGGAGAGAGAGGCATATGTTGAGAGTGACACCGATGTACCCTCCTCCTTTCTTTCATTGTCTCAAGCAATAAAGGTAAACTTTTATTTATGTTCGTTTCTTTACTTTCCTTTTCTTTTGTTTTGCTTTCCTCTTCCTCTTTCTACTTTACCTTGGTTGTGTTTGTTGAGTTTACAAGTGAAATCCAAAGCAAGTATAACTAAGCTACGTGAGAGCCAGCGATAGTTCATGAAGACGTTCTCCTCTTCCAAGATCCGCATCACTTCGTTCTTGCTAGGCTTGACGATATAATGTGCACGGGGACTGAGCTCGAGCTTATGATCTATGCGTTGAACGCCTCCGAAGCGAAAAGGTAGAACATGCAATGGTTTCCAGGTAAGTCATCACTCAACCTAGGTAAGTATTCCTTCCTTTCTTTCCTTTCTCTCATTTCTGTAAATTATATCACCACCTCTTCCAACTCTTTCTTCTCCACTCACTCCATTTGTACATAGTCGCTTTTCTGTTTTCTGATTTGTCCACCTTCTTCATCTTCATTTTCTTCTTAACTTTAACTATAACTTTCTTTTCATTTTTATAACTTTAAAAACAGAGAAGAACCTTCGCTTTTCTTCTTAACGATTTCAATAAAACTGTAAAAGCTTCCATCACAAACCCTCCTTGTGGATCACGACCCGCATAGCCACTTGCTATAGCAGAAGAATTGAGCACTTGCACATTCTCTTTTTAAGTTCTATAATCTCGTATTTTTTGTGCAGGTTTAGCATCAATCAAATTTTGGCGCCGTTGCCGGGGAGGGTAACATGTTTTTTATTGAAATCTGAATTTTTTTTTGAAAATTTTTAGAACTAAACGAATTTTCTTCTCTGTTGCAGGTTACAGGGCAATCAAAGCAGGAAATTAATATTGCAGTGACATACAAGTGGCCTTGGGCCTCTGCTTTAGAAAGCAGAGACCAAGGGCCCTCTGAATTGCCGCGTTTCCACGGCAAAAGCCGCGGATCCGCGGCAAGGACGAGTTGACTACTAACAGGTTTTTGCAGGGCTGCTTGCTTTGCAAATTCTAGTTCTCTGCAATTCTTTATTTCCTATATACCATCACATAAGCCTGCTAAATAATCAACAGTAAAACGTTTGTTGCAAAAGTTAAAAATTGATTAGACATTTGCATTTTAGGCACGTGTTTTTTAATTCATTTATTTTTACTGTTGAAGAGTGCTGGAGCAAGGTACGTATGCATTGCATTTAGCATAGGACTCACTTCTTGGTTGATTTATATCGCTTGAGTGAATCTTACATATATTGTACACTTGCACAAAAATTATTTTAAGGGCACTAACCCATAACAAGATAAGGTAGGGATTTAATCACCCTTCCTTAGCCCAAAAATCAGAATCCAAGCACTCACTAACCCAAGCCTAATTTAAAATGAGTAGACGTTGGCCCTAGGGACATCTCGGACTCAATTAGGAGATTATCCTAAAGGGGAAAGGTGTTGGAACTTGACTCTTACCAAATCAGTGTCTAGGAAAGGGATTAAGGGCCAAAAGCCCAAAGATTGGTGGTTATTTAATTAAAGAACGTCTTTGACGGAAAATCTCCCACCAATCTTGCCCTGACCTGGCTGATTAGCTTGTGGTCAAAGTCTACATTAAACCTCCCGTGGACAGTCTAACCAGTTAGGAGTCGTCTAGGTCTAGGTCTACCCTAACTTAGGTTAGAAATTTTTTTTCTTGTTTGTTTATTTGTTTGCTTTTCTTTCTTTTTTGTGTGTATTCTATTGTGTGATATGGCTTATAATAATAATTTTTTCAACTTTAATAATAATCCATATTACACACTGAGTTCATTTCGGATATTACCAACCAGCATATCATGACTTTAACCACCTAGTGTGCCGGATTGGTCTTATCCGAATCAATATAACCCATGTCCCCATCTAATAACTATAATGTCCATAATAATTTCAACTCTTCACCGAGTCAGTGGGGATTCACCTACCCCGAGTCCAATTTTCAACCAAATGTCCCCCTTCTCCACCTAGTCCACAATATTTCCAAGAGTCATACTCAGTTCCACCAGTCCAAAATAGAAGACCATCATTTTGGAAATGAGTATGCGTGAGTCCAAACAAAAATCCCAAATCTGATGGACTCACAATTCACTACAACTTCCAAGACAACTCTTCATCTTTTCATCAAAACAATGAACCCATCAATTATGAAAAGATGCTTGAAGCCATGACTCATGCTCAAAATGCTAGAAATCGTGACATAGATATGATGATCGAATCTCTACGTTCTCACCGTTTGACCAGTTCTGATGTCACTACCATCCTGTTAGAGCCGAAGAGTCATGTAGTTTTGGAAATCAAGATTCCATTTCAGAACAACCATTTGAACTTGCCCAAACTCCAAATTTTAAAAAAGATATTGACAGTTTAGCAAGTTTTCCTTTTCCTGAAATAGAACTGAAAATGAATATGATCCTGAACCCCAACTTAGTGATTCAATTCTACTTCCTGATTCGATTATGACTCTGGTATCTTCACCTGATTTCGATCTTTTCCCCGAGTCAACGTTGGATCCTGTGCCTATTCATCATGAAATTGAATCCCCGTCTTTGAGGATCATATTGAACTTGACCAATTATACAATTTTGAAAGTCCTATTGACAAATTGGCAAGTTCTCAATTTCTTGATATTGAACTCAATGAGATATGTGACCTAGATTCTCAAATCTGTGATCCAGTTAACCTTTCTGAATCAATATTGACTCCTGTTTTATAACCAAACTTGAGTAATATTTTAGAGTCAGTTTTGATTCCCACACCTATCATTTTTGAACTTGAATCACCAACATTAAGTCACATTCCATTGTTATAACATACATGTGGACTAGAGTTTCAATTTCTTGACTTGGACCCACTTCCTGAACCTATTTCGACTCTTGAACCTTTACTTGACTTAAGTCACCTTCCTGAGTCGGTATTAGTTCCTGTCCTTCCTGAGTCCAAGTTAACCGTTCTATCATTTCATACTCCATTCTGGGACGAGGTGGTTGACAAATTTGACTCCGAAATTAGTTGGAATATGGACATTAGATGGGGTTAAATATTTAATAAAGATCCTTTATGGATACATCTTTTTAATGGGTTATATTAAAGATACTTCTGGTGGGTTCCTCCGAACCCAAGAAAAGTTGATTGGGCTGCGTTTCGTGGACCAATCAGACCACCACCGGAACCACCACCTTAAGGTAACACTTTCCTTCCCTGTCGTCTTTTTCATGCATCTATGCATTAATTCATACATTGAGGACAATGCATGAGATAGGAGTGGGGGAGGGTCTAACATAACTTTTCTTTTTCTTTAAAAAAAAATTAACATTTTCTTTTACTTTTAAAAACTTTTTGAAAAATAGAAACAATATTTTGACTTATTTTTGTAAGAAATTAAGTTAATTTTAAGGAATAGGAAAATCTAAATTAGGATTTCTTATACTTGGTCAAAATAAGATTATTTGTTTGATTTTTAGAGTTAGAAGATAATTTGTCAAAGTAATTTGGTCTTGATCTTTACCTTGATGAAATATGCACACTTCATACACTTACACACTTAGGGTTCAAAACAAAGATTCTTATGCCTTATAAATAAAAAAAAACAAGTCTAATTATTGATTAGCTAGGTGCTTTGGCCTAAGCAAGCCTTAGTATTTATGCGAAAGATGATTAAATAAGTTATAAAAAATATATATATATACAAACAATCTAATTATTGACTAGCTAGGTGCTTTGGCCTAAGCAAGCCTTAGTATTTATGCGAAAGATGATTAGATAAGTTTGAAAAGAAAAATCCTCTGATTAAGCTGGGTATTTGTGCCTAATAAAGCATAAGTATTCACGCCTAAAAGAGGTTTATATAATAAAATCCTTAGTTTTGTGGCCTTGTTTGCTCGAGTCCTTAAGTCCTTGGGGGTGTTTTCTCACCTGGTGCCCTAAGACCGTTTGGTTTGGGAGTCATCGATTAGAGGCTCGTTACATGGCAGATTAGAAAGCCTAATAGAACTAAGGAATAATACCACCAAAAAAAAAGTATATATAAATAAAAAAGGCATAAGAGTTAGAGTTAATGACCGTTAGTCAAAATTTTCACATTCACAAGGTGCATAAGACTTAGGGTAAAGTAATAGACTAGATGAGAAGTACAATTTGACTCCTTACTTTGATTGATAACAAATTTTTGAATAGAGACTAAGTTTAGGAATGAAAAATTCGGTTTTCTATAACTTATAGATTGCTTAGATCTTACAATCATATTTCAAATATTTTTCTCTTTCAAAATGCTTTTCGAAAATACTAACTCTTTATTTCTCTTTCTTTATGGATTTTGTGGTGTAATCCGCTGAAACCCTCACGAGACAAAACTCGTCCTCTAGGGGGAACCTAGAGGTTTAACGGCTTATTGCACATGCTCAGTGCAATCGCGTGACCTGCGAAAGTGGTCTAATAATCCTTAGTATAGTTTAGTTGTTTTGCTCGAGGACGAGTAAAAGATAGGTATGGGGGTGTGATTGGTCGCTAATATTGCATGTTTAATATCACATGTCCATACTTATTATAGAATAAAAGCCTGCATTGTCCTAATTAATTGTTTGATTTATTTGCAGGCCCAATCTTTAAGGAGTTGAAGAGAAATGAGCCCAAAGCCCACCAAAATTCTGAATTAAATCAGAATTAATTCGCACCAAGTAAATCAGGGCAAAATCAAGAGGTGGAAAATCGGTTGAGAAGAATCCTCTCAGAATCGATCGGTTAAAGCCAAGAATCCAAGGCCATTTCGTCAGAATCCGGGACTCAAACTGACAAACCAACTCCAGATATAGTCAAAAGGCCAAACCAGCGCGACCCACCAACACGGTGTGGCCACCTGGCCACACCCTGGCCGCGGAAACGCAGCAATAGCCGCGTTTTCGCGGCAATCTTGGGGAGTTAGGGGGAGCGTTTGCTCCCCCGACCTCCCCGGGATCCTGGTTGTTGGGTTTTTGGCCTATAAAAGGGCATTCTCTGTGCTGAAATTGGACGCCAAGGCAGAGTTAGGATTTTAGACTAGTTTTTTCCATTTTGTAGTTTAGTTTTTACTTTTATGCAACTTGTATGTAGCTTAGGGTAGAAGAAGATTCATGTAAGTAAGAGAGAGAGGCATATGTTGAGAGTGACACCGATGTACCCTCCTCCTTTCTTTCATTGTCTCTAGCAATAAAGGTAAACTTTTATTTATGTTTGTTTCTTTACTTTCCTTTTCTTTTGTTTTGCTTTCCTCTTCCTCTTTCTACTTTACCTTGGTTGTGTTTGTTGAGTTTACAAGTGAAATCCAAAGCAAGTATAACTAAGCTACGTGAGAGCCAGCGATAGTTCATGAAGATGTTCTCCTCTTCCAAGATCTGCATCACTTCGTTCTTGCTAGGCTTGACGATATAATGTGCACGGGGACTGAGCTCGAGCTTATGATCTATGCGTTGAACGCCTCCGAAGCGAAAAGGTAGAACATGCAACGGTTTCCAGGTAATTCATCACTCAACCTAGGTAAGTATTCCTTCCTTTCTTTCCTTTCTCTCATTTCTGTAAATTATATCACCACCTCTTCCAACTCTTTCTTCTCCACTCACTCCATTTGTACATAGTCGCTTTTCTTGTTTTCTGATTTGTCCACCTTCTTCATCTTTCATTTTCTTCTTAACTTTAACTATAACTTTCTTTTTCATTTTTATAACTTTAAAAATAGAGAAGAACCTTCGCTTTTCTTCTTAACGATTTCAATAAAACTGTAAAAGCTTCCATCGCAAACCCTCCTTGTGGATCACGACCCGCATAGCCACTTGCTATAGCGGAAGAATTGAGCACTTGCACATTCTCTTTTTAAGTTCTATAATCTCGTATTTTTTGTGCAGGTTTAGCATCAATCAGGAATAAATTGAAGCTACCGGATGTTCGACGCCTTAATGGAATGGGACGCACGAACCACCCCAACTATTGTTTCTTTCATAGGATGGTTCATCACCCTACCGATAAGTTCTTTGTCCTCAAGGACAAAATTCAAGCTTTAGTCATGCCGAAATTTTGACTCTGAAATCAGAGCAAAAGAAAGTCACTACAAATATGGTGACTCTCGAGTTCGGCAAAACCCCAAAAGTCACAATTCCTGACGGGACCTTTCCAATCCCTGCACCACGGCTGGAAGTAAAGCATCCTTCAGCTAAAACTCAAGAGAATAGGGGTCTTGTTCCCTTGACACTGGAGACAGGGGAAATCATGTGGATACACCCAGACCTTATCCAAGACGAACAATGGGATTCGAAGAAATCCAAGTCGAAGGGCAAATCTTGCAATGTTATCTCCATCCTGCCGGATGATGGCAATCTCACAGCAGCTTCTCTTAGCGATTCTGGAGGGGAAAGCACGCTTGCATGACGCAGGCTGATGAACCTCAGCGACAAGTACTCGATTCGGAGAGTCATACTTAAAACAGTATGAGAAAGCTACTGATGAGGTACAACAACAAACGATGTCAGTACAAATATCCACACCGTCTCCGCTCCCGACAACGGGAAAAGAGAAGCAGAAAGAAATCCGGTTTGACCATGTCCTGAAGAAGCCTTCAGGACCAGGGCTTAACATGCCCTTTCGTTTTGACATATTGGCCCAGCTGGCTAATATCCCAGCTCGTATTACCATACACGAGCTCCTTCGTCTCTCGAAAGAGACAAGAGAAGCACTCAGAGATGCGCTGGCTAATTTAGAATCATTCCTAATGTAAAAAAAATCCCTAAAGATGACGCTCAGTCTTCTTGCTCTGAATGCCATCATGTGCAATCAAAGGTACCTGCTATTACCTTCACAACGGAGGATATGCTTCTCAAGGATAAGAAGCACGATCGACCTTTGTACTACACCGGATACATCGGTTCGACATGCATTGAAAGGGTACAGGTTGATCCGGGATCTGCACTCAGTATCATCCCCAAAAGACTCCTCTACTTCCTTGGCATACCACTGTATCGGTTGTCTGCAACCACTACAACAATATACGATTTTAATGCAGGAAGTAGTCATCCGATTGGAAAGATTCAACTCCGTTGCCGAATAGGGAGCCTGAAGTCAGAGGTGAAGTGCTATGTCATTGACACGGACACGTCATACAACTTGTTATTAGGGAGACCTTGGATCCACGCTAATTGGATTGTCCCCTCCACTCTACATCAATGCTTCAAATATGTTGAAGATGATGCAATAGTACGAACTGTCTTCACCGAGAAGCAACCATTCAAAGGGGTGAAAAATTACTTTATTGACGCTCTCCTGTATCAAGAGATCGGTGAAATATCAAAAGAATCATTGCCTGACGATGATGATAGTGGCAATGAGGCGGATTCAGAATCTGAAGCAGACATGCCAGCCTTTTGATCGGTGAATCGATTGTAGCATGTTTAATAATCCCCAATGTAACACTCCTTAAGATGAGGGTGAATGGGAAATTAATGACAATATTTCCATTGATTATCCTGTGAGTGTTGAATTATTTGAATCTGTTACGGATTGCTCTCTGCACATGACCTTACATAAGCCAAGTGCATCAAGTACACCCGTAAAATTCATAGAAGGATCCGTTTTAGTGGTTCCTCCATCCAAAGAGGACCAATTACTAATAATATTCGGTAAGGCCCAACTGCAAAGGTCTACAGCCGCGGATTCAAGTTCAGACTCAGACACCCCACAATTTTTCCATTATACGCGATTAGCGCACCATATAATGAGGAATATGGGATACAACCTACAGCATGGGAAGGACCTGAATTTCAAAAAAGGAAGACGTGATTTTTTGTGCAACTTCGTGCCAAGAGGGAAACCGGCAAATTATTATGATAACACACGTAGGGGGTTGGGATACGTTACACCTACACCACCAGCAATGGTTCAGTTAAGGATGACAAACCGATCCCATCACACTCTGCCTCTTCCTCTGAATGAGACTCAGATGTCAGTGTGGGAACGATGTTTGAGACTTTTATCGTTAATATGACTTCAAGCAGCCAATTGTAGCCAGCAGAAGCTACTGATGAGAAATCATGGGCTCAGCAATTGGATCTCCAGTGGGAAAAGCGATTCAAACAGCATGAACCACCTACTGAAGACAAGGTGATCCAGATTAACTTGGGTAGTCGAGATCACCCTAAACCCATCTTTATAAGTGAAAGCTTATCACTTATGGAAAAAGACGAATTGATAGTACTCGTAAGAGAGTATATAGATTTCTTTGCATGAAACTACGAAGACATGCCCGGAATTGATCCACAAGTAGCTAGCATCGTCTGAACATCAGACCTGACGCCAAGCCAGTCAAGCAGTAGCAACGCCGGTTTCGTTCGAATATTATGGAGGCTATTGAAGTCGAAGTTCATAAGCTCATTGCATGCGGCTTCATACGGGAGGAACAACATCCAGATTAGGTTGCTAATATCGTTCCCGTTCTCAAGAAGAATGGGAAAATATGGATCTGCATCGACTACCGTGATCTCAATACAGCCTGTCCTAAGGACGAATTCTCACTGCCCATCACTGATGTCATGATTGACAATACCTACGAATTTGAAAGGATGTCCTTCATGGATGGCTTTTCACGGTACAATCAAATAAAGATGTATCCAGAGGATGAAAAGCAAACTTCATTCTGGACACCATTGGGGATATACTGTTATACCATGATGCCCTTCGGGTTAAGAACACGGGAGCAACTTATCAGTAGGCAATGAGTATGATTTTCCATGATCACCTCCGAAAAATGGTAGAATGTTATGTCGATGACATTACTGTCAAAAGCCGCAATAAGAGTGACCACCTTCACGACTTGAGAACGATGTTCGACATAATGCGGGCTCATCAACTAAAGATGAATCCAACAAAATCCTTCTTGGGGGTTTCAAGTGGCAAATTCCTTGGATTTATTGTTACACCAAGAGGAATTCATCTTGACCCGGACAAAGTCAAAGCCATTCAGAACATGTATCCACCTAAGAATCTCAAAGAACTTAGGGGCCTACAAGGTAGATTGGCTTATCAGAAGATTCATCACAAATCTCTCAGGCCGCTGTCAACTGTTCACTCGACTCATGAAAAAGGGTGTCTCTTTTGTATGAGATCAAGCCTGTCAAGAAGCTTACAAAGATATCAAAAGATATCACACAAAACCTCCAGTCTTGGTAGCTCCCACATCAGGAAAACCGTTCCTGCTTTATGTGAAGCAATGGACTATTCTCTCGGTGCTCTGCTTACCCAAAAAGATGATAATGGTCACGAACAAGCTATTTATTATCTGAGCAGGACTCTGATAGAGGCGGAATCTCACTATAATCCTATTGAGAAGGAATGCTTAGCTCTTGTCTTTGCTGTTTAGAAGACACGACATTATTTGGTCGGCCAAACCATACATGTCAGTTCCAAAGTGAACCCTTTGCGTCTTCTCATGACGAAATCAGGGTCATTAAATTCAAGATTAGCTAAGTAGGTGCTTCTTTTGTCTCAGTACGACATGCTCTTTGTCCCTCAGAAGGCGGTTAAAGGCCAGGCACTTGCAAAGTTCTTGGCCGCTCATCCGGTTCCGAAAAACTCAAAACTTCCTGAAGACATTCCAGATGAAATCTTTGAATCTAATATAACTTTAGAGGATGAAGTTTGGCAGATGTTCTTCGATGGGGCATCACGAATAGGCCCTAAAGGCAGGATCATTGTCGGTGTGGGAGTTGTGTTTATCTCTCCACAAAATCATGTCCTTCCTAGAGCGTTTTCTCTGACGGAATCATGCTCCAACAATGTGGCAGAATACAATGCTCTACTTATTGGCCTTCAGCTCGCTCATGAAATGGGGGTACGCTACCTTGAAGCTTATGGCAATTCAAAACTGATTGTCAATTAGGTTAAAGGAGAATATGAGGTCTGTCACGAAGATTTATTACCTTATTATCACGCAGTCATCGAAATGGCTAATCTGTTTGATGGCTTTTACATCGGTCACATTTCTCGATCCCAAAACACTAGGGCTAATGCTCTGGCTGCATTAGCAACAACACTAGCCTTGCCAATCGACACCAAGTATCACCTTACAGTGGCGACTCGACATCTTGTCTGCTCTAAACATATATTGAGAACCAGAGAGGTCTATAATATCTCAACGGATCTTGAACTGAGAGATTGGCGATTTTTCCTCATCGACTATGCTAAGCATGGTTTGCTGCGGATAACCCTAAAGAAGCAGTATCTATCAGGCGAAGGTCTCTCCGCTTTTACTATGATCTAACTCTGAAGACACTTTACCGTCATTCATACAACGGTATCCTCCTCCATTGCCTTTCTAATTTAGAAACATAGGAGGTGCTTAAAGAAGTGCACGACGGCATATGCGGAGCTCATCAACTAGGTCCAAAACTCAAAGACCGATTGCACAGGCTTGAGTATTATTGGCCAACCATGATAGCCAATGCTATCCAATATGCACGAAGGTGTAAGACTTGCCAAATCCATGAGGACTTCATACATCTGCCTCTAGAGTTGCTCCATCAACCGTTGCTTCATGGCCATTTGAAGCATGGGGAATCAATGTCGTAGGGCCAATTAGCCCTTCTTCGACAAAAGGACACCGGTTTATCCTAACGATAACCGATTACTTTTCAAAGTGGGCAGAAGCTATACCACTGCTGGAAGTTAAAACTTCTAACGTGGTTAATTTCATCAAACACCATGTCATCCATCGATTTGGTGTCCCTAGGCAGATCATCCATGATAACGGTCCCCAATTCGTGAGTCAAGTGTTCTATCGGTTCTGCGATAAGTACCGGATTCAAAATGTGGCATCAACTGCTTATAATTCTGTCGCTAATGGCTTGACGGAAGCATTCAACAAGATAATCATTAAGCTACTCAAAAATTTATTTCATCAAATAAGCGAGACTGGAATGAGAAGCTTAGTAATGTCTTTGGGCCTACCGAACCACGGTTCAGACCCCCACAGGCAATACGCCTTTTTCCCTGGTGCACGGATGCGAAGTGGTCATACCATTAGAAATTCATATGCCATCATTGCGAGTCGCTTTAATGACTGAGATGACAACAGAGGACAATGATCGGTTGCGTCTTCAAGAGCTCGAAGCCCTAGATGAGAAGCGATTTTAAGCTCAGCAACACATTGAGTTATATCAAGCCCGGATCTCAAAAGCCTTCAATAAGAAGGTCCAGCAAAGAGTCTTCCAGAAAGGAGATTTGGTTTTAGCCGTCAGACGACCGATGATCATGATGCAAAAAATCAAAGGCAAATTTCAGCCCAAATGGGAAGGACCGTTTGTAATAGAAACAGTCTATTCAAACGGGGCGTATCGCCTTATGACTTCAGATGGTGATTTACTCATGATGCCAATTAACGACAAGTTCTTAAAGAAGTATTATCCTTGATAGGATCTTTCTCATGATCAAGTTAACATTACACCTCTGATCAAGACCTTCAGATCCAAGATATGCAGAAGGCGCTCCTCTCTTTCTCTAAACGAGATTATATAACCATAAACCAGTATAGAGCTGATTGTACACTGGTTATCTCAAAGAAGAATCAAGGTTACAAATACATTAACCAAATAATCCAACACCTCTAACGGTAAAGGATAGAGGAAAATGTTGGCCTCTAAGCCCAACATAAGTCCTCGACAACTCATCATGCTGAAGGGAATAGCATGGCCAGCCCGACTCAAATAGTAGTTGGTAAAGGCGTACCAAATCCATTGACAGCTGAGGATTTGCTAAAAATCCTAAGGGACCTGTCCCCCTTTGATTCCGCAGTTAAGGATAGAGGAAAATGTTGACCTCTAAGCCCAAAATAAGTCCTCACAACTCATCATGCTGAGGGAAATAGCAAGGCTAGCCCGACTCAAACGGTAGTTGGTAAAGGCATATCAAATCCGTTGACAGCTGAGGATTTGCTAAAAATCCTAAGGGACCTGTTCTCATTTGATTCCCTCTCTAAAATCACTTACCAATTCCCATCCATGAAATGGTAAGACCACATATAAAGGTATTCATATCCCTTGCAAGATGACGAGTCTAATCTATCATGTTAACACTAAACCTCTGGTAGCAAGACTATAATTTACTCCCCAACGGATAAAAGCCAATATCCCCAGTGAATAAATCCTGCTTGTCATTCTCTTCAATAGAACGACAGGTCCACTCAAATTACTGTTATGTTCAAGCACCTCTAACAGTAAATAAATCCTTGTCAAGTTAACATCACACCTCTGACAAATTGCTTTACAAATCCCCACGGAGTTCTTTGTATCATGTTAACGATCACCTCTAACATGTAATCTCTTATGGGATTCATTTCCTAACTCACCAGCGGGTTTCTAATAATCAGTCCTCAGTAGACTTTTCTAGTTACCACGTTAACAATATACATCTGACACAATTTCTTCCAAATAACATCCGAAAAAGATATCAAAATCCCCATGGAGTTAATAATCAAGTCTGATTTCCCTTAGTGGAATTATTCCTTTGTCATCATGTCCAGTTCGTCACCTCTGAAAGACAAAATTTTGTGCTTAGTAGCTTCTCAATCGGTTACGTCCCTGCGATCTCTGAACCAACAGATAGCCAAGTCTCATTTTCAGTCTAGTAGGGACTATTTCTTTATCATCATGTCCAGTTCGTCACCTCTGAAAGACAAATTTGAGCTTGGTGGCTTCTCAATCGATTATGTCCCTGCAACCTCTGAACCGACAGATAGCTAAGTTTCATCTTTTAGTTCGGTAGGGACTATTTCTTCATCATCATGTCCAGTTCGTCACCTCTGAATGATAAAATTTTGAGCTTGGTGGCTTCTCAATCGGTTACGTCCCTGCGACCTCTGAACCGACAGATAGCCAAGTCTCATCTTCCAGTCTAGTAGGAACTATTCCTTTGTCATCATGTCCAGTTCGTCACCTCTGAATGACAAAATTTTGAGCTTGGTGACTTCTCAATCGGTTACGTCCCTGCGACCTCTGAACCGACAGATAGCCAAGTCTCATCTTCCAGTCCAGTAGGGACTATTTCTCTGTCATCATGTCCAGTTTGTTACCTCTGAATGATAAAATTTCGAGCTTGGTGGCTTCTCAATCGGTTACGTCCCTGCGACCTCTGAACCAACGATAGCCAAGTCTCATCTTCCAGTCCAGTAGGGACTATTCCTTTGTCATCATGTCCTGTTCGTCACCTCTGAATGACAAAATTTTGAGCTTGGTGGCTTCTCAATCGGTTACGTCCCTGCGGCCTCTGAACTGACAGATAGCCAAGTCTCATCTTCTAGTCCAGTAGGGACTATTCTTTTGTCATCATGTCCAGTTCATCGCCTCTGAATGACAAATCTCAAGCTTGGTGGCTTCTTAATCGGTTACGTCCTTGTTATCTATGAACCGACAGATAGCCAAGTCTCACCTTTTAGTTCAGTAAAGACTATTTATTTTAATGTGTGATTAACACTATCAGTTTATCACCACTGATTAGATTAGTTTTACCGCTATTCCGCTTCCTTTTGAGGATTGTAACAACAACTTGAAAATAAGGATTGAAAAGTCAGAAAAATAAAACAAGTTGGAAATACAACAGTGGAATCAAACAAAATTACTTTTTATTGATTTCAAAAGAGGGATGCATGGATGCTCAATTACAAGCTACGAGGGCGCTTCGTGGGACTTGATCTGTTCTTCAAGAGTAGCCAGCCTATTCTTCCTCTCCTCAGCAGCCCTAATAAGTGTCTGCGACCTCAACTCGGCCTCATTAAAGCTTGCCGTTTAGGATAAGCGAGCCTCAATTTCAACAAAAGTTGCCCTCTGTGCTAGCTCCTACTCAGGACTTCGTCATTCTGAGCCCTAAGCTGCTCTAGCCGAGCAATCTCTTCAAGACGCATCGGTTCAGCCTTGGACAAAAGAAGATTAGCCTTCCTGATCATTTCCTTGGCCTTTTCAATCTTATCCTCAGCGTCAAGAAAAGCGATGTTAGAAGCATCTATGGCGTCCCCAAGTTTTACTCTCCTCACTTCCAAGGATTTCAAGTCAGAGGAAATTGTCTTGGCTGTTTCTTGAGTGGCGAGATGGGCTTCATGCATTTGAGCAGCAAGATGCGCAAGCTGTTCATTAACTGAAAACTCCAGATCTGAATGGCTAAGACGGCGCCATTCGTCCATATCCCTCTCAAGCCTCTCCACCAGAAGCTCCAATGTCACAGCCTGGTCATCTCCTCTAGAGTCTCGAATACTGTCAATACTTCAAGAGAGGATCACCTTCAAAGCGGAAAACGAGGTAGTCGAGCCCTTCAAGACCAAAGCAATGGAGCACTTCAAGCCCTTATAAAAGCTATCGACTAGCTCAGCCACGAATTCATTCTTGGCCTCAACTACTCCCGGTGAACAAGCAGCCTAGTGAAGACAAAGCTTCCACCGGTTTCACTGACAAAACTATGAAAAGAATAGTAGAAGCACTAGCTGGAGCAATATGAGGAATCGCCGGTAATCTCGGAGGAGTCCTCATTGAAACTAGTACACTAGCCATAATCGACGTAGGGCTGGTGATGACTTCTGGGAGAGCTGGCTCAACCACCAGTATTGAAGAAGTAGGACTGGCAATCATCTTCAGCTTCGCAATTGGCAGGATAGGCAGCGCTGGCGAAACCACTGGCAGTTCACTTACCGATGTAGTTAGAAGTGAAATTGGTTCCGTAACCACTATCCCCTCAGTCTCTTTAAGGCCACTTTCTAGTTCAGGGTGATAAGAGGGCAACCCGTGATACAAAGCATCTAACTCAGCAGCATCTGCCGCAGTCAAAGTACTTATTTCACCCCTGATTCCCTCAGGAAGATTGGTTGGCTCTCTTGAAGTCGATGCACCCAAAGGTGGAACATCTGTAGCAAGACTCTGTTTAAGCAAGGTATGATCAATATCAAGAGAGAATTACTCACAAAAGGTTAAAGCACTACCAAAAGACGATATCACCTCAGTTGCCTTGGCCACAGTTTCTCTCCGAACTTCCTCGACGGGGGTATCAGTCCCCTCAGGCTCTATAGGAAAGTCTTTGGCAGAATCAACACGGACGGCCAGCCCACCTTCGCTCGTCGAACCCTCGGTGGTCCATCCTATAGAGCTGGAGGCCATGGGGCTTCATTTTGAACTCCCAGCACCTGAAGGACCTACATGGCCGCATCACCTCCAGATTCTTCCATGACGGCGAAATAGCTAGCCATATCGCCTTCTCTATAAGTGAATAGGAGATCATAACGCTCCCCCTATTCTCCTGCGACCTCAGCTTTTGGGTCTCTCACTGCCTCGGTTCCTGAGTCATGAAGTAAATATGAGCTGTTTGGAATATATAAGAGTGTATTGCAAGAACGGAGCTGATCTTACTCGCGTCCGGAATAGCTTTACTAGCGGTCTGCCTAGGAGCCGACAGCTTAATGATTAATGGAGCAAGAGGAGAAGGCACTGCAGATGATTCGCCCTCTGCAATAACAGTAGGAGCGTAGGGACTAGGCTTCTTCACTACACTCTTCCTGCGAGATCCGCCTTGCCGCTTTCGTTTGAAATGGACATTGGGATTTTCTTCCTCTAACTCCTCCACCTCTACATCTTCCATGGGGGCTATGCCTACCCCACCAGAAGCAGCTGCTGGAGCCTCAGCACCTGTATCCCCTTCGAAGCGGGGACTTCCTGCGTCTGAGGCCTCGCTATCATCAACAGTAATGAATTCCCCGAGGCCTGGCACGCAGACCTTCTTACCCTCGCTTCTCTCAGTGACCTTTCGCTTCAACCGCTGAGAGATCAACTTCACAACAAAGGAATTAATAGAAAACCCAGTTGGCGTGGTGTTCGAAGTTCTAAATCTACTAGACATGAAAGGCCTTCCTCCTGCACAAGGCCGTAATCCTTCGCATAATGGCAGATTTTGCTATCAAGAAGTTGGATCTTCTTTGATGAAAATTTGCAAAGGACTGGTTGCCACTAGAAAGCCAAATCTTCTTTGATTAAAATTGGCAAAGGAAGGATCCGAGACCTTACAGGTGACGTCCGCCTTCCTGAAGTGGATCATCTCAGATAAACGACTACCAGCCCCTTCTCGAAGTGGATCATCTCGGATAAGCAACTGCCAACCTCTTCTTGGAACACGCATCAGCTGCTCCAGTATGTTCCTCCTGCTTAGGATTAAAGTTTCAACTGAAAGGTCAAGAGGCAAGTTTCTGGTCTCTTTCATCAAGACAAAAGACTGACAGGCACATTTCACTGCAATACAAACTGAAAACAGGTTAGCAGTAAATCAAAGAGAAAGCAGCAAAGGTGAAATGCTAAGGCAAATTCTTTTGGCGAAGTAATTCATATCCGATCCAGTGGTGCTTCAGCTAAGCAGAGGATAGCCTCGCTTGCACAGTGATGATGGACTAACTCAGCATAAGCCAAGTCTTAGCTCCGCCAAAGGCAGTTAGGCTGAAGAAGCCTCAAAAAGGACCAAGTCCTAGCCTTGCCTGTATGGCTAAGCCAGACTGGTCCAGAAGGACATAGTCTTAGCCCCACCTATATGGAAAGACTGGCTCAAGCTTAAAGAGACTAAGCCCCGATTCTTGCCTATGTGGCGGATTTAACAGACAGATTCAATAGATCAAGACAGGAACTCTGTATGAAAAAGTCTTTTCCTGATCAAACGAGAATGATAGCTTCGCTGAGAAGCTGAAAAATAGGGCTGAAACCCTTCTCTGCGAGTTGTCAAATATAGAATGAAGAATAAGGGAAATCAGTCCCTTAAGAAAGACTAAGGGAGATAAACTCCCTAAAGTCACTAGTCCATTGTTAAAGTCTCTGGATGACCGAGACTTACCAACTCTTGGCCGGTTAGTAACCAGAGTGGGTGCCTCCACTATTTCGGAGATCTGAGTCTCCTTTCTTGGGCAATGAGGGGATGTCATGGATACACTTTTCAGAAAGAGAAAAGTATGTTTCTCTGAAGAGGACTTCAAGTGTCCTATTTATAGGCCTCATGGCCTGACCACGCCGCTGCCACTTCAAGCCTAGAAGCGCAGGCGAAGTTAAAGCATTTAAATGCTTAGCGTTGAGGAAAGGAACAATCTCCCTCGTTAAAAGCAAGAGAGTTTATTCTAACCTCGAAAAAGGGAGCAATCCCTCTCATGACTAGCCAAAAAGCAGTTAACCTCGAGAAAGGAACGTCATTCCAAACACTGAGTTAACGGCGAAGCTGTCCAGAAGCGAAGCTACCCAAACACGAAGCTACCCAGAATTGCGAATCTACGTGGTTCCTCGGTGAACTTATTCTAATCCGGAAGCAGGATTGAAAGCGGAGCTGAACTCAACCATTATGGCAACGTTCGCATTTCGCATATCATCAATCAAAGCAGTTCAAAGTATTTCGGAGTCTGAACCATTCCATTACAGACTCACGAAAACTTTGAAGGGGGTCTTGTTGACACTCTAAAAAAGGCAAGATTCCTAACTGGCCTGAACAATGTCTAACTTGTTGACATCTACAAAAGATAAGCGGCAGACAATCTGACGACTAGTTCTTTACCCATCTCAAAGGGACGTATCAATCAACTTGGACTCTACTGTTCCAGTGAAGCAGAGAGTAAACCAAGAAAAGCTCGTGAGAAGATCCAAGCATGTCCAGAGATACTAAGTTAGCTTAACACTTAGTCTTGCACGAGCCTACGAGATAATTCTCGCATAAGAAGCCAAAGTTGCTTAGCATCGCAGAAAGCTTCTTCACAGCCTCACAGCGAGCTAACTTACAACTTCGCACAGAAATGCTTAGTTAACTCCACAGAGAGTTAGCTTCGCTCGAAGCCCCAGGCAGATGCGCAAAAGGGTAATTGGTAGCTTCGCCACAAAGTTATCCAGCTCCGCTGAAGAGCTTTCTTTTAACTTCGCCAGATGCTTCTCCCAGCTCCGCCGTGAGCTCAACGCAATGACTCCGCTGCGGGTCTTCTATGGTCACCTTTGACCGATCAAATCTCTAGATGAGATCAAATCTAATTGAGATCAAATCTAATTGAGATAAATCTGTGGTTGCTTGCCATAATCTTTTGACTCTCCCAAACGAGTGAGAAGATCAGAAGAAATCTTTCAGTTATTTGAAAAGAATCAAGGGCACATCCCTCATTTAGAAGAGCGGATCAAGAGACCAGCACTACTTGCTATTTCTAGCTTCGGAAAAGCTGTCTCTAGCCTCACGGCGAGGCTACTTTCCAGATGTAAAACAGATTGACTCAATCTATTTTCAGATTTTCAGGGCGATTATACCCCTACTCCTCCTTATAAATAGCCTACCAAGGGTGAGAGGAAGAGTGGAGAAGGCTGAAAAGAGGAGAAGAGGACTAAAGACAGAGATCTACTCTCTTCCTTCTAAGAATTCAGAGACTTAACTTCTCTAATCAGGGTGCTAATACCCGATGATCTTCCGTCCTCTCAAGGAATCTCTAGAACCAGGCGAGAAGGAATTCCCAAGCGGAGGCAGCTCGAGAAGAACAAGAGGGCTCTACCGACCTTCTGTTCTCTGATTTCCTGAACCAGGCGAGAAGAAAATCCCATCAGGCAGCAATCCGATTGTCTGATTGATCGCATCGTCAAAGGGATAAAGTGATCGTGCGCTGATCAGATTCCTACCGGCACACTTTCCTAGAAATCTCAGAGGAGATCTACCTAGAATTTTCTTAAAGAATTACTTGTAATTTAGCGCCTCGACCCCTTTTTTGTAAGTTTTTCCCTTTGCAAAATCGATGGAAAACAAGGACTTAGCTAAGAAATGGCTTTACAGCTTAGCAGCCAGCTCTATCACATCTTGGGATGGTTTCATCAAGGTCTTCTTGAAGAAATTATATCCAATTCATAAGACTGCTCTCTTTAGGAAGAACATCATGCAATTCAATTAAGAACCTAGTGAACCGTTTTGGAGGTACTTTGAATACTTTAAAGACCTCCTTGTCCAATGTCCTTATCATAGAATAGAGAAATGGCGTCAATGCCAAATTCTTTATGACGGTTTAGACTATTTTACCAAACCCTCTTAAAAAGTATGTGCCAAGGTGGATTCTTGTAGAAGGATGAAAATGAAGGATGGGATTTATATGAAAACCTAGCTGAAAAGACCATCCAATGGGAACCTACTAGTGAAACCACTAGGAATCCAATCTCCATCTTTTCAAAAGGAGGTCTCCATTCTATTGAATCATCCATAGCTAATGAGGCTAAGTTAACTAACCTAGCTAGAAGAGTGGAAGCTTTAGAAACTAAGAAACCAACTTCAGTCAATCAAGTCAGCCCAAACCAATTTTCAACTCCAGGTTGTACTTACTGTCAAGCCATGAATCATGTGTTTGAGGAGTGCCCTGTGTTTCAGGCTCAGTAATAATACCCTGAACCGATGAATGCGGCCTTTTCAAGGCTGAACAATAATCCTTATGCACCAAAGTATAATCCTGGCTGGAGAAATCACCCTAATTTCTCATGGAGCCAAAATAACAATGATCACTCACGGTCAAATCATGCAAGCCACTTCCATCATGCTAATAATTCTTCTAATCATCAACCCAACTTTTCTAATTTCCACAATAATTCTCCCAACCATCCACCAACTTTTCAAACTATCAACAAAACTTTCCCCACCAAGCCCCACAATCTTCCTTCCAGAATCCTCAACTAGAAAGGAGAATGACTGACTTTGAGAGAAACATGGAAAGATACGATACATGGAAAACCAAGATTCTCTCATGCAAACTATACAAAGGCTAGAGGTTCAAATGAGCCAACTAGCCACTCCATAGAATGAGAGACAGAAGGGTACCCTGCCTAGTCAGCCAATAACCAATCCTAGGAATTCTCAACTAGCTCATTTGGCTGAGGATCAATCATTAAATCAATGTAATGTTATTCATACATTTAGGTCAGGAAAGAAAGTTGATAATCAAGTGTCAACACCAGCCAATCCCATTCAGCACAACCAAAGTCAAGCATCCACCTCATCTAATCTCACTCCTCCTAAATCTGACGAATCTGAAAAAGATAAGTTAACCAATCAGGTGCACCAGCCTATAGTACCATTTCCTAATAGGCTAAAAACCAATAAGCAAAATCCACACATGTATAAGATAATTGAGATCTTTAATCAAGTGAAGATAAATGTGCCACTTCTTGATGCCATCCAACACGTCCCATCCTATGCTAAGTTTCTTAAGGACATGTGCACCAAGAAGAGAAAGACTAATGTACCTTAAAAAGGTCTTCTTAGCCACTAACATTAGTGAGCTACTATTGGGTCTGATCCCTATTAAGTACAAGGATCCAGGTAGTCCCACCACTGCCTGCACAATAGGACAAGCCGAGATTAGTCGTGCACTTCTTGACTTGGGGGAAGTATCAACTTGCTTCCATTCTCAGTTTATCAAACAACTGTAAGATCACCTAGAGGGGGGGTGAATAGGTGATGGCTAATCTAATGGTCACTTGTGAACAAATAATGCGGAATTAAAACTAAGTTGACCAAATTAAACTTCTTTTAATTAAACACTTATGTATAACACAAGAGTGTTGCCGAATTCCCCTTGCGAGGCTCTGGACAAGCTCCTCTAGATTCCCCTTGAATGGGTTGAGGTGCCGCGTTGGCTCTCTTGGTTGAATACTAGTGTTAACAACAATCCCAAGCAAGTATGTATATCAATTATGAGCACAAGGGAATATATCATGCATATATAAGATGAACACAATAAATTGAATGCAAGATATAAAATAGAGACTAAGAGAGAGAGAGGGAAGAGTAAGCAATCGCAAACACAAAGGGTTTGTTTCGAGGTTCGAGCACACTTGCTCTACATCCCCGCCTTCGACACACGAAGGATTTCCACTATGCAAGATCCCACCGGATCTCTCCTCGGTGCCGTACACCTACAAACCCTCGGACTCCCAAGTCCCGTACACACGCAAGTCCACCGACTCGCCGAGGCCGTACCTCAACCAAAGAGTTCACAACCGAACTCCACACCACAACGAGCACACTTGCCCGTCTCCTCAAAGTAACAAGAAAAATCTCTTTGATGATCACAACACTTGATCACCTAAAGAGCACTCTCACTACAACACACCTATAGGAATATCTAGCAATGGATAGCTCAAGTGTGGTGTGAGAAAATCAAGGAAAGAAAGCTATGGAGGAAAACTCAAGAATCACTTTAACACTCTCTTGATAAAAACTCTTCCTTTTGATTGGAAGTATTTGCACTTAAATCTTGTGGAGAAACTCTTCTAAAAGTATCAGAAAAACTGCTCAAGAAATCTCCAAAATCTTAACCTCAAAACAGTTGACAAGACCCCCTTTTATAGGCTGCCAGAAATAGAGCCGTTGGGGTTCTGTCAGTGCTGTCGGTCGACCGCCGGTCGACCGGCCAACGGTCATTTTTCTGACCGTTGCAGCCACCGGTCGACCGGCTCGGTCGACCGATAACCTGGAATGAACTGTCGGTCGACCTATCGGTCGACTGGACATTTCTAGAGAGCAAACTCTCTTGGTCGGTCGACCGACCCGGTCGACCGGCCACTGTGCTGACAACGTGCACAGGGCTGTGCACATCGGTCGACCGGTCCGGTCGACCGACATGGCCTGTCAGCCAGTCTCCAGGTTTGAAAACAGGATTTAAAATCTTTTTATAAAATCCTAAAAATACATAGAAATTCTACAAAAATAGTTTTACCAATATACTTGAAAGAACAAACATGCTTGCACAAAATCAAGACATGTTATAGATGTTTTGGTCTATTTTTGTAACTTGGAAATATTAGCTCAATAACCAAAATGTATTTTTCCAAAACATGTTTTTCCAAAACTTGTTTTTCTAAATATTTATCAAATACAAAAACAAGATATTTTGAACTTATAAAGCATAGTGTGTATGGATATGATCCACTACACAATCATAATAAAATATCTATGTTTTGATCATAAAGCTCTAAACTTGGTTATGGTTTGAAAAGATATATATATGATAGAAATACCAAAACCCAAAGTTTTTATATTTTGTCTCAAAGAAAATCTTTTACTAAATAAAAATTCTTTTCTAAAAAGAAATCTTTTATGAAATCAATTAAATCAAGAGTTCTATCAAGAGTGTGTGTGTGTGTGATATAACTTGAGCAATCCACCAACTATCTATCCTTTACATTTTTACTAAAACAAACATACAAATTTTATACCTAGACCCAAGTCTTCAACTTCTTGAAGTCTTCCCTTGAAGGCTTCTCATCTTCTTGACTTGGTCCAAGCTTGATCCAAAAACTCCTTGGATCACCACATGCAAGCTCCAAATCTTGTTCTTTTATCCTTTGTTGAGCTATGCACCTACTAAGATCTTGATCATGAATCTGTCACTAATTAGCACAAGATCATTAGTAAATATAACTTCATGAGTTGATCATCATCAAAACTAGGGCGATAGGCCTTTGGGCCAACAATCTCCCCCTTTTTGATGATGACAAAACTCATGACGTTATATATGCATGGATTAAAGTAAAGCTTCAAAGAAGCTCCCCCTTAACTCATGCATGACAAGAAATAATAGATATGGCAATAAAAGCACATGACATGTATGCAATGTAAGGAGATGCAATCATAACAAAAATCAAATCGTAAGTCAAATCTTTTTCTCCTAATTGCAAAATACAACATATATGCATAATAAGTAAGAAAGACAAATACTTCTCCCCCTTAAGCAATGAAAACATGCATATACAATACAATCTCAAATACTTCTCCCCCTTTTTGTCAATCATCAACAAAGGGTTCAAAGTAAAAATACATCAAACAAATTTTCTCCCCCTTTTTGTTAAAAACAAAGAGATCAAGGAGGGGTAAATACAAATCAATCAATAAAATTTATATGCGATATAAATTAATGAAGAGGAAGACGTTAAGTTAGCTTCCCGACACATATACATTACATGAAGGAGGGATGACAAGCCCTAATTCACATAACATATAATATGTCATGCATAAGAGGAGATGTGAAGCTCCCCCTACACACGTATATCATGAAAAGAAGAGTTGTCAAGCTCCTCAAATTATAATATACTCAACATGAATCTATATGTAGAAGAGATGTTAAGCTCTCCTTGCATATAGGAAATACAAATCAAAAAAAAATTTTGAATTTTCTTTATAAGATAAATTTTGAATTTTTCTTAATAACAACAAATTTTGAGATATCTTAGAAAGAGATCATATTAAAGATATCAAATAACACAATTTTGCATGGTTCCAATTGTAAAATAATCAAATTTTGAATTTTTGATACCAATTTCAAAAAAAATACAATGCACAAGCTTATTATGAAATACCAATTTGAAGTCTAATTAAGCTTAGCATTAACAATCTTTGTGCTTTAAAGGAAATACCACTTGTAAAATAAGCACAAATAGATAACATATATGTATGACAAGATAATACCAATAGAAATTGATATAATTTGAAGGCATTCATACATACAATCAAAATATGGATATACACAACAATTGTAAAACAAGCACACAACTATCATATATATGTATGAAGAGATTATATCAATAGAGATGGATACATACATATAAAGAAAGCAAAATATGAGTATATACCAAAAAGGTTCATATTGATACCAATTGTAAATAACCAATGATACCAATAGAGAAATAGGCTTAGGTGTATATGTCATATAATCTAACACATGAAGAATTCGAACTAGTTATCAAGGAATAAATCAAAAGGTTTTTCATGGAATATGCATAAATCACAAGGCACTAAAACACTCTAATCCATAAAGTCCATTTAATGTTTTCAAGAGGTGTGAGAGTACTAATGTTATGTGAAGCATGGCATCATGAAAATTACAATAAAACTCAATATTCCTTTAAATTTTGAATTATCATAACTTCTAAAACCTTGAAAATCATCAAAAAAAAATTTTATCAAAAAAAAAATGTTTCATAATATATGTATGTTTTGTCAATACAAGAAGCATACATACATATCTCTAACACAATTGAGTCCATATATATAGATTTGCATGAAAGGCAAATGACTCAAGAGGTATCCATGTATATCTTAATGTTTTGGCAAAATAACCATATACATGAAATGAAATCACATGATCATAACATAAATCCAAATGGGAATACAAGTTTAAGAATGTAATGATCATCAACATAAGGCTATACTAGTACATCTAATAGGCACAAATAAGCATTCAACCCAATCATAGATAGATTTATTTGTGGTCCATAAGGTGTACAAGTATAAATCCAAGTGTTGACAAATACTAACATCTAAACTAATATTCAATACAATGAAGCATCAAAATTTTGAAATCACAAAAGAATTTATCCATAAAAATAGGATCATGTGCATCAATTGAAGAATAGATAACTAGTTTAAATGGATTTTTGACAAACTAGTTAAAGATCCTTCATAAATATGAAATCATATGTATTTCATGAATAATACTAAATACATAAAAGTTCAAGCACTCATATTCCATAAAGCTCCAAATTATATCTTTTCTTGAAGATCGAGTGTTCAAAGGTTATGTAAGTAGTATCTACATGAAATTAGTTATTGAAGCTCAAATCAAATATGACTAATTAAAATTTTTATCAACCAACACATAAAAATCATTTTTATCAAAACAAATCATCTTAAAAATAATCTACATGGTATATGTATGAATTATACAAATCTAGCAATATGCATACATATCCCAAATATTAAAAGAGTCTATTAAATGTTTGCATGAAGGCAAGAGACTCACGGGTATACATGTATATTTATTAGATTTGAATTAAACACCCATATACATGAAGTAAATCACTAAAATAGGTAAAACATGTATAAAAGAGAATCATCAAAACTAGTCTTATACATATGCATAAAGTGGATACAAATGAGCATGAAGTTCAATCATATATATGAGTCAATTGTATTTCACTATACATCTATGTATGAATACAAGTTTTGAAATATTCTACATCTAAGCATGTAAATACCACATGAAGCACACAAAATCTTAAAACATGAACATGCTATGAATGATATTATAAACATAAAAGCATGTACATAAATAAAATAGGAGTTTAGAATTTGTTACCAACTCCAAAGCTCCTAGCATGGTGGTTGACCCACCAAAATTCCTTGATAGCGGTGCTCCAAGTATGTGTCATTTTAGTTCAATTGCACCTACCATCAAGGCACCAATCCTCTCACGTTTTGTGAGAGCCCTCACCTACATCAAAATCAAAGGGTGGGGGTTTTGGTACCCATGTTTTCTTGGGTCCTTTGGGGTTAGCATTGTTATAAGGAACCCAAAATCTATTATATTTAGCAAAATATAAATATGGTTTCTTATCAAAACAATATCTTGCTAGATGGCCTTTGCGGCCGCAATGTGTACAAATGTACACCTTAGCATGATGCTTATGAGTGTGATTGTGATCGTGATGTGCACCATAAGCATGAGCATGATGAGTATGATGATGTGCATGAGCATGAGGAACTTGTTTCTTTTGAAACAAAGATTCCAACTTAGAATGATTGAATGCACAAGAGTTCAAAGTTGAACTCAAATTATTCATTTTATTTTTCAAGTTCTTAATCTCATTAGTGGTAGCATGAAAGGCATGATGAGATGAAGAATCATTTTTCTTTTTCTTCTTAGCAACAAAATCTTTTTCTTTTTCAACAAATTTTCTTTTCAAAGTAATATTTTCTTGCACAATATCTTCTTTTTGTTTTTCCACCAAGTCAATCTTTTCTTTCAAAGTATTGTTTCCTTCACACAAAATACTCAATTTAGAAAATAAGGAAACATTCTCATTTTTCAAATCTTCTTTTTCTTTTTCTAAACATGCAAGCTTATTTTTCAAGGAATCATTTTCTACATGCATGCAATCAAATTTCTTTTTCAAAATATTGTTATCTTTTTCTAAGCATGCAATGTTATCTCTAAAAGAGTCTTGTTCTATATGCATGCAAGCAAGTTCCTTTTTCAAATTTTTATTATTCTTTTTAATCATGTCATATTTTTCAAGTATAAGATGACAAAAGGTAGTGAGCTCATCATATGACATGTTCTCATCATCGGATTCGGAATTTACCTCAAGGGGGTTATCCCCTCGGACCATATAGCATACGTTGGAGATGTCGCTTCCAACGTCCGAATCACTCCCCGCATAGTATAGATCTTTCTCGCCAAGGGAGATGAGGGTGTTCCATACTACAAAAGCCGATTCAATGTTAGAAACCCTAGATAAATAGTCATCATTTAGGGTACATTTAAGAGCATGAAGGGCTTTAGCATTAGCCTCAATATTCTTACCATCTATACAATATGCATTATTAGTAGTGGCAAGATAGACATGAATTCCTAAGGCCTTGAGGTACAATGACATCTTAACCTTCCAAGTTTGGATGTTAAGAATATCAAAGGTGGGTGGTGACATGAAGTCCATGGTGAGGTGTGTGTGTACAAAAATATTGTGATTAGCCTAAAGGAGGATCTTTAACTCTTAGGTTGTTAGACCCAATATCAAGAGCACTAGCTCTGATACCAATTGTAAGATCACCTAGAGGGGGGTGAATAGGTGATGGCTAATCTAATGGTCACTTGTGAACAAATAATGCGGAATTAAAACTAAGTTGACCAAATTAAACTTCTTTTAATTAAACACTTATGTATAACACAAGAGTGTTGCCGAATTCCCCTTGCGAGGCTCTGGACAAGCTCCTCTAGATTCCCCTTGAATGGGTTGAGGTGCCGCGTTGGCTCTCTTGGTTGAATACTAGTGTTAACAACAATCCCAAGAAAGTATGTATATCAATTATGAGCACAAGGGAATATATCATGCATATATAAGATGAACACAATAAATTGAATGCAAGATATAAAATAGAGACTAAGAGAGAGAGAGGGAAGAGTAAGCAATCGCAAACACAAAGGGTTTGTTTCGAGGTTCGAGCACACTTGCTCTACATCCCCGCCTTCGACACACGAAGGATTTCCACTATGCAAGATCCCACCGGATCTCTCCTCGGTGCCGTACACCTACAAACCCTCGGACTCCCAAGTCCCGTACACACGCAAGTCCACCGACTCGCCGAGGCCGTACCTCAACCAAAGAGTTCACAACCGAACTCCACACCACAACGAGCACACTTGCCCGTCTCCTCAAAGTAACAAGAAAAATCTCTTTGATGATCACAACACTTGATCACCTAAAGAGCACTCTCACTACAACACACCTATAGGAATATCTAGCAATGGATAGCTCAAGTGTGGTGTGAGAAAATCAAGGAAAGAAAGCTATGGAGGAAAACTCAAGAATCACTTTAACACTCTCTTGATAAAAACTCTTCCTTTTGATTGGAAGTATTTGCACTTAAATCTTGTGGAGAAACTCTTCTAAAAGTATCAGAAAAACTGCTCAAGAAATCTCCAAAATCTTAACCTCAAAACAGTTGACAAGACCCCCTTTTATAGGCTGCCAGAAATAGAGCCGTTGGGGTTCTGTCAGTGCTGTCGGTCGACCGCCGGTCGACCGGCCAACGGTCATTTTTCTGACCGTTGCAGCCACCGGTCGACCGGCTCGGTCGACCGATAACCTGGAATGAACTGTCGGTCGACCTATCGGTCGACTGGACATTTCCAGAGAGCAAACTCTCTTGGTCGGTCGACCGACCCGGTCGACCGGCCACTGTGCTGACAACGTGCACAGGGCTGTGCACATCGGTCGACCGGTCCGGTCGACCGACATGGCCTATCAGCCAGTCTCCAGGTCTGAAAACAGGATTTAAAATCTTTTTATAAAATCCTAAAAATACATAGAAATTCTACAAAAATAGTTTTACCAATATACTTGAAAGAACAAACATGCTTGCACAAAATCAAGACATGTTATAGATGTTTTGGTCTATTTTTGTAACTTGGAAATATTAGCTCAATAACCAAAATGTATTTTTCCAAAACATGTTTTTCCAAAACTTGTTTTTCTAAATCTTTATCAAATACAAAAACAAGATATTTTGAACTTATAAAGCATAGTGTGTATGGATATGATCCACTACACAATCATAATAAAATATCTATGTTTTGATCATAAAGCTCTAAACTTGGTTATGGTTTGAAAAGATATATATATGATAGAAATACCAAAACCCAAAGTTTTTATATTTTGTCTCAAAGAAAATCTTTTACTAAATAAAAATTCTTTTCTAAAAAGAAATCTTTTATGAAATCAATTAAATCAAGAGTTCTATCAAGAGTGTGTGTGTGTGATATAACTTGAGCAATCCACCAACTATCTATCCTTTACATTTTTATTAAAACAAACATACAAATTTTATACCTAGACCCAAGTCTTCAACTTCTTGAAGTCTTCCCTTGAAGGCTTCTCATCTTCTTGACTTGGTCCAAGCTTGATCCAAAAACTCCTTGGATCACCACATGCAAGCTCCAAATCTTGTTCTTTTATCCTTTGTTGAGCTATGCACCTACTAAGATCTTGATCATGAATCTGTCACTAATTAGCACAAGATCATTAGTAAATATAACTTCATGAGTTGATCATCATCAAAACTAGGGCGATAGGCCTTTGGGCCAACAACAACTCGGGTTGGGCGATCTTAGTCCAACTCGAGTCACTATCCTACTAGCTGATCGTTTAGTGAAAGTTCCAAAAGGGGATATTAATGATGTCCTTATCCGAATCGGGGAGTTTATTTACCCTGTTGATTTCATAGTTCTAGAGACACAACCTGTGTCCAATCATAGGGCTCAAATTCCTATTATCCTAGGGCGACCATTCCTTGCTACTGCCAATGCCATCATCAATTGTAGGAATGGATCCATAAGGTTAACCTTTGGGGACATGACTAGAGAAGTAAATTCTTCAACCAAGGAAAATAACCCCGTGATGTTGGGGACCAAACATTTGAAGTTAACCTCATTGAGAACTTAACAAGTGAACATAAGAAGAATTGGAACTAGAAACTGAGTGTGACTTCGGGTTAGAGTCTGATGACTTTAATCTTGGTCAGGTTGTTGAGTCTGATATAAATTGGGCCTCGAACCCTATTTCACCAATTATAGAGCCAACAAATTTGACTAATCCTTCCAGTTAGCCTTCCTCTTCCTTAGAATTGAAAGCCTTACCTGCGCATCTCAAGTACGTCTATGTAGGCGAGCAAAAAGACCTTTCCTGTTATCATTGCCTCCCATTTAAATAATGGGGAAGAAGAATATCTTAAAGGAATTCTAAGAAAACATAGGGAAGCCATTGGTTGGACTATGACTGATATAAAGAAATTAAGTCCAACCATCGTTCAACATCGCATTCATCTCAATGAAGATGGGACACCTAAAAGAGACCCGTAGCGTAGGTTAAACCCTATAATGCAAGAGGTTGTTTATGCTAAAATTGTGAAACTCTTAGACAATGGAATAATCTGTCCCATTTCTGATAGCCAATGGGTCAGTCCTGTCCACGTGGTTCCAAAGAAATCCGGTTTTACCGTAGTGGAAAACGAGAACAAAGAGTTGGTCCAAACTCGACTTCTCACGAAGATCCGAGTTTGCATTGACTATAGGAAGCTTAATGCTGCAACTCGTAAGGACCATTTTTCACTTTCCTTCATTGATCAAATGCTTGAACGTTTGGCGGGCCACAAGTATTTCTGTTTATTGGACGGTTACTCAGGGTATAATCAGATTCCTATTACTCCTGAGGACCAAGAAAAGACTATGTTCACATGTCCATTTAGGACATTTGCTTATCGTTGAATGCCTTGCGGCTTATGCAATATCCCAGTAATGTTTCAACGTTACATGTTGAGTCTTTTTCCTTATATGATAGAACGATTCTTAGAAATCTCCATGGATGATTTCTCTATCTACGGAGATTCGTTCACTCAATGTCTCTACCATTTAGAACTTGTTCTCCAATGTTGTGCTGAGAAAAATCTGACACTGAACTAGGAGAAATGCCACTTCATGGTAAAACATTGAATTGTCTTGGGTCATGAAATCTCTAAGAAAGGAATTGAAGTGGATAGAGCCAAAATGAGGTTATTGCAAAGCTTCCCATGCTCAAATGCGTGAAGGATATTAGATCCTTCTTAGGACATGCCAGTTTTTACCGAAGATTTATCAAGGATTTTAGCAAGATTGCTAGGCCCTTGACTAATCTGTTAGTTAAGGATGTGTCCTTCACTTTCGATGCTGAATGTATGAATTCTTGAGAGAAGCTTAAGAGAGAGCTTATTTCTGCACCGGATTGGTCTAAGCCGTTTGAAATCATGTGCGATGCTTTCAATTTTGCCACAAGCGCTGTCCTCGGACAACGCATTAATAACAAGTAGCACGTGATTTACTACTCTAGTAGGACTCTTAACGATGCTCAATTGAACTACACTACGACTGAGAAGGAATTCTTGGCAGTAGTGTTTGCCTTAAAGAAATTTCGTCCCTGCCTACTAGGGTCCAAAACCACCATTTTCACCGATCATTCTGCGCTTAGGTACCTCATGATGAAGAAGGATGCCAAGGCCCGACTCATTCGTTGGATCCTCCTTCTTCAAAAATTCGATCTCGAGATTCGAGATAAGAAAGGCATAGAAAATGTCATTGTTGACCATCTCTCACGAATCCCTAATTCTCCATGCAATGAATTACCCATAAATGAGGATTTTTCTGATGAAAATCTCTTAGCTATCTTTACGCAACCTTGGTTTGCTAATATAGTGAATTACTTAGTCGCAAACCAGACTCCATCTCATTAGTCCAAAAATGATATATATTGGTTCTTATCACAAGTCTGGTATTCCTTTTGGGAGGAACCGTATCTTTTTAAGTACTGTTCTGACCAAATTATTAGAAGATGCATTCCCGATGAGGAGGTTAAAAGTGTTCTATCCTTTTGTCACGAACTTGCATGCGATGGACACTTTGGTCCCCACAAAACAGCTAAAAATGTGCTACAAAGTGGGCTCATTGGCCTACTTTGTTCAAAGATGCTTATGAATTTTGCAAGACGTGCTCTAGATGCCAGATGGTAGGAAGGATCTCAAGACGAGATATGATGCCCCTCAACCCAATTTTAGAAATAGAACTCTTTGATGTTTGGGGCATCGACTTTATGGGTCCATTTCCTAACTCATTTGGAAACCAATACATATTGGTTGCTGTGGACTATGTGTCCAAGTGGGTAGAAGCCATTCCTAGTAGAACTAATGATAACAAAGTTGTCATAAAATTTTTGAAAGAGAACATTTTTTCATGCTTTGAAATCCCTCGTACTATCATCAGTGATAATGGCACTCACTTTTGCAATAGATCCTTTGAAGCTCTTATCCAAAAGTATGTCATAACTCACAAGTTGTCTACACCTTATCATCCTCAAACCAGTGGGCAGGTTGAGGTTTCCAATAGATAAATCAAGCTTATCTTGGAGAAAACTGTGAACCGAAAAGATTAGTCCATCAAACTTATAGATGCCCTATGGGCCTACAGGGCCGCTTTCAAGATGATTCTAGGGTGTCTCCTTATAGGTTAGTCTATGGTAAAGCTTGTCACCTACCCGTTGAGTCAGAGCACCGGGCCTTATGGGCAATCAAGCAGTTAAATTTCGACTTGACTAAGGCCAGTGACCTTCGAAAATTACAAATTTCTGAATTAGAGGAGTTAAGAAATGAGGCCTAAGAAAATGCTAAGATCACTAAATATATAGTTAAGATTTTTCATGATAAACACATCATAAGAAAAACCTTTGTCCCTGGACAAAAAGTCTTACTCTATAATTCTAGGCTTCATCTTTTTCAAGGAAAATTAAACTCAAGATGGACTAGGCCATTCGTTGTAAAAATCGTGTTTCCACACGGTGCAGTTGAGATTAGTGACACCAAGAATGGAAATGACTTTAAGGTAAATGGTCAGCACCTTAAACCTTTCTGGAGTCGGTACCGGTAAATGAAACGGCTGTGGGTCTTTTTGACCCAGTGTATCAGTAACATTCCTCTTTTCCATTTTATTTCATGCATCTAAACATTACTTTCATACATTGGGGACAATGCATGAGATACGTGTGGGGGAGGGTTCTAACATGACTAATATAAAAAAAAAGAAAATATATATAAAAAAAAACTTTTTGAAAGGTAAGAACAATATGTTGATATATTTTTTGTAAGAAATTAAGTCAATTTTAAGGAATAGGAAAATCAGAATTAGGATTTCTTACATTTGGTCAAAGTAAGATGACTTGTTTGATTTTTAGAGTTAGGAAGAAAATTTGTGAAATTAATTTAGTCTTGATCTTTACCTTAATGAAATATGCACACTTATATACTTATACACTTAGGGTTCAAAAACAAAGACTCTTATGCCTTATATAAAAAAAACTATATATATATATATATATATATATAACAAATCTAATTATTGATTAGTTAGGTGCTTTGACCTAAGCAAGCCTTGGTATTTATGTAAAAGATAATTAGATAAGTTTGAAATATATATATAAATCCTCTGATTAAAACAAAGATAAATTAAGAGAGCACCTTTCATAAATTATCACCTTCTATTACAAGCACTCTTGCTTACTCACCATGCACCACTCTCGCCTATTATAAGATCTAAAAGAAATGAAAAATATAAAGGATAAAGAAGAAGAACACTAACCTAAACTACCCTAAACTAAAATAAGGAAAAGAAACTACCCTAAAACATTGCATATCTTCCTGAAGGAGAATCCCAGGGGTATTTATAGGCACCAGGGGTATTTATAGGCACCAGGGGAAAGGGGCCAGGGGCAAACCCTGGCCAAAAGTACGGACGCAGCTGTGCCCGTACGGCGATGGAAACGCGACAAAAGTCGCGTTTTTGCGGCTCTTCTTGTGCCGCGGCGCGGTGCTTTGGGCCGCGCGCTGTCCCGTCTGTCCTCTGTCAAAGTCAGCGCCCGGTTTCTTGATTTGATGTCCTGAACTGACAAAATCTCCTCCCTAAGGTCAATGGCTACTTGGTAGGCCTTTAATTACCCATTAAATGGTGATTTATGGTCTTCTGCTTCATTTGCACACCATGCACCTAGGATCAAGCAAGCAAAGCTTTATTAGCAGAATTTTATACAAAATAAATATGCACATGTGATAAAAATTATGCAAAATTAGAGACTAATCACACCCCTACACTTATCTTTTTGCTCGTCTCGAGCAAAATAAAAAACTAAAAGAATTATTATACCACTTTCACAGGTGACGCGATTGAGCTGAGATGTGCAGCAAGCCGTAAAACCGCTAGGTTTCCCCTATAGGAGTTTTTTCTCCTGAGAGTTTTCAGCGGATTACACCCACAAAATCTATAAAGAAAGAAATCAAATGTTAGTATTTTGAAAACACATTTTGAAATAGAGAAAAGTATTGAAGTATTTTTGCGAAAATATAAGTGATCCAAGGTCAGAGATTAACCAGAAATTGTTCTTCCTTAAACTAAGTTGAAATGCAAAATCTTGTTATAAATTAAATGTAAGAATTTTAAAGTGAATTGATTCTTTGACCTTTCATAAAACTCTTAGAAAAATATGTACTTTGTGAACTGTGAAGATTTTTGGGATATTGACTCAAACTTTCATGTCATTTATTATTATATATATATTATTTTTTTCTTCCCTTAGTTTTCTTAGGCTTTCTTATTTACTCGAGTAGTGAGCCTTTAGCCGGTGACTCCAAAACCAGATGATCTTAGGGTACCAGATGAGAAAACATCCCTTGGACTTAAGGACTCGAGTAAACAAGGCCACAAAACTAAAGGGGATTATTTTTACATTTGTCAACCATTTTAGGAGTTAATAATCATGCTTCCTGAGGCATAATTACCCTACTTCAATACGTAATTTTTATTATCATTATATATATATATTTTAAAATATTTTTTATGGCATTTTCAGTCTTTGTTTCAATCTCAAAAATGTGTAATTGTGGAGTGCATAAATCTAAGGCAAAAAATTCAAGATCAAATTATCTTTCTAATCTTACTGTCTTATCCTAAAATTTAAACAAGATCTATTATTTTGTCTCAGTTTAAAATTTCATAATTTTAGGTCTTTCTAATTCCTAAGATAATCTTAATTTTCTTTAAAATAAATCAAAACTATTTTCCTTATGTCAAAACGTTTTGTAAAAAGAAAAGGAAAGAGTTTTTATACAAAGAAAATTTTAAAAAGTTTCTAAAATGAAGTATAAAAGAAAGAAAACTTAAAACTAGCCTACGTTAGTAAATCCTCCCCCACACTTATCTCATGCATTGTCCTAAATGCATCGTGAATGTGTATGTACATGAAACAAATGGGAAGGGAAGAAAAATTATCTCATGGTGGTGGCTCCGATGGTGGTCTGATTGGGCCAAGCGTTGCTACCCAACCAAGATAATGTGAATCTTGAAGGAACCCACCAATGACCTCTCTAATATGACCCAGTAAAAGAATGATTGAATGAATGGTCTTATTGAAAAAAATATCCCCATCCAATTTTCAATTTTCAAAATAATTACTAAGTCATTTTCTTCAACATTCTTGTCCAACAATGAAGTGTGATTTTGGGAGATGATGGATTTGGACTAAAATGAATCAGGAATAAAATTGATACCGACTCAGAAATTTGACTCAGAATAAGTCGAGAGTCAACAATGAGAGTCGAAATTGGTTCAAAAATAGAGTCCAAACCAAAGAATTGATGTTCACACACTTTCCCTATTAATGAAGTGTGATCATAAGATATTGGTGATTCAATTTCACGGTGTACAGTACAGGATTCAATGTTAACTCCAAAATAGAGGGAAAAAATCTGGTAAAGATACCGGAGTCATTCTTGAATCAAAAAGTGAAATGGAATCACCAAAATGAGGTTCAGGATCACTTTCAAGCTCAAGTTTAATTTCAGGAAAATGATAACTTACCAAAATATCAAGAGGTTGATGTTGATCAAGTTCAGGTTGGTATGATGAAATTGAAACTGAATTTCTAAAATGACATGATTCATGGGTCCAATCAGCAGACTTAGGGATATAAGGATCGGTCAAAGGTTGACAAGAAAGACTTTCCTCGCTCTCATTGATCTATTCGCTCATAAGTGAGTCTAACCTACTGATAGGCCGTGTAACAGAATTTGGATTTAGAATCAAATCTTCCATACTCTTTTTAATTGGTTCTTCTTGAAAAGGTGAGTATGGAAGTTGATTTTGGAAATTGTGGTGAAATTGTAAGTCCATCAGATTTTGTGATTGTTGCTCGGACTCACGCAAGGGTTCCATACTCAAGTTTAGTATTAATAATTGTTCATTTTGAATAGTGAGACTGGAAAAGATGAGTGGGACTCTTGAAATTTTAGCTAAGAGGATGAGTCCAACATATTTTGAAATCATTGCAATTTTTCACAAAAGACTTCAAAACGCTCTTCTACCTCAAATTCTTCTTTAATTGGATGTTCTAGAAAAGAAGTATATCGAGTTTGATTTGGGAACGATTGTGAATTGAGCAAAATTTGTTATTGCGACTCAAGAATGGCTTCCATACTCCTTTCCAAATTAGATTTTTCTTCGGTTGGTGGAACAGGAAAAGGAGAATATGGATCCAGATCGGGGAATGAAAATTGTGGACAAGGTGGTTTAAAATTTGACTCGGGGGAGGTGAATCCCCATTGACTCTATAAAGATTTGAAATTATTTTGAACATTATGGTCATAAGATTGGGTGCACGGGTCATATTGAGTCGGATAATCCCAACCCGATATATATGGTTAGTTAATGTTGTACATAGCCGGGTCGGAATTATCAGAGTCAAATTAGGTCAGGATGAAATATAGATTCATATTAGGATTGAAAAAATTGTTGTTGTTGAAATCCATATCACAATTTACAAAAGAGAAAACAAACAAACAAACAAAGAAAGAAAACGAAAAAGAAAACAAGCCTATGCTAGGGTTGACTTAAACCTACACGACTTCTAACATGTTAGACTGTCAACGGGGGTACACTGTCAGAATCTAACCATGAGTTAATCGGTCAAGTAGGGGCAAGATCAGTGGAAGGTATCCGTGTCGGAGCAACGGGCCTAATTATGCTAAACCACTGTTCTTCAAGGTTTCGCCTCTAAATTCCCTACATTAGACACCGATTTGACAAGAGTCAACTTCTAACAACTTTCCTCTTAGGTCAATCTCTTAACGGAGTCCGAGATGTCCCTAGGGGCCAATGTCTAGCAAGTTTTATTAGGCTTGGGTTGTGTGAGTGTGGAGGTGATTTTTGGGCTAAGGGAGGGTATGACTTCCCCACCTTATGTTGTCTTAGGTTTTGCCCTTAACTTTAATTTGTGCAAGTGTACAATATAGATAAGAATGAACACAAAAAAGCAAGTAAATCACTGAAGTGTATGTCCTAACTATATGCAATGCAATATGTACACCTCCGTCAAGATCACAACAATATAAGAACAAAATACAGTATATTGGAATGAAAATTGACACGTGCCTAGATGCAAATGTCAAACCGTTTTAAAGCGCCCAATTTTCGTATTTTAGTTCTTAAAATTATTTATAGTATACAGTTAATATGAACAAAATTAGCAGCAGAGTATACGAATATACAAGAATTTACCCAACCACATAAGGGAAAGTATGGACTTCTGCAATGCTAAAGCTTTAACATGCACACCAAAAACAAAGAAGAAAAGTTAACAAAAATGTGAAATCAGACCGTCCCCATCCCCGGCAATGGCACCAAAATTTGATCGAAAGAAAACTGCGCACAAAAAGTGTATGTTTTGAAATCAAGATTTAAAGTGTGTGTGCTTTGGCTTCCTCGATACTTCCGTTATAGCATAGAGGCTAAAACGAGTCGAATCCACAGGGACGGGAGGCGATAGAAGCTTTACCGGTTGATTTACGTGTGTGTTAAAAGTTCTTCAATATTTGAAAGAATCAAAAGAAAAGAAAAAAAGAATGAAAAGAGAGGTACGGTGAAATACAAAGAAGTGGGAACATAGAAGATAAAATGTTTGTGATTTTTGATATATTTCTAAAATAAAGTAAAAAGTTAAAGAAAACTCATGGCTACTAACTACTAATGACTCCACTAACATGCTAACCTCTTAGTGATAGTTGCCTCACATGTATCATTGGCCATCACTAGTCCTTGGTTCAAGAGCTTTACAAAGCATGGCTCATATGTTAACTTTCACATCAAATTCAACCAACAAGTGCAAGCTACACTTAAATCATCAAAACCCAATAAGAACAAGCATGAAATAAAGTAATGTTAGCTTATTAGAGATTTAGATGTTAGAGTGTTAGATCCATCATCATGAGCCATCAATGGCTCTTACAAGAGCAAGGCCAAGTAGAGGCTATTAGATTCATGTGGATTATCAAGTAAAAAGTTAGCAAATTAGTGGTTAGTAGTTACTTGCCATGAGAGAAATTAGCTAAACATGTAAAAGGAGTTAGAGAAGAAAACAAAGATAAGTTAAGAGAGCACCTTTCATCGATTGTTACCTTCTATTACTAGCACTCTTACTTCCTCACCATGTACCACTCTCATATTACAAGATCTAAAAGAAATAAAAAATATAAAGGAGGAAGAAGAAGAACACTAATCTAAACTACTCTAAACTACAACAAGGAGAAGAAACTACCCTAAAACATTGCATATCTTCCTGAAGGAGAGCCCAGGGGTATTTATAGGCACCAGGAGAAAGGGGGGCTAGGGGGCAAACCCTGGCCAAAACTACGGGTGTAGCCGTGCCCATACGGCTGCGAAAACACGACAAAAATTGCGTTTCTGTGACTCTTCTAGAGCCGCGCGTGCTGCGCTCGGGCCGCCACTATCCCGTCTGTTCCTAGTCGACCCTAGCGCCCGATTTCTTAATTTGATGCCCTTAGCTGACAAAATCTCCTCCCTAAGGTTAATGGCTACTTTATAGGCCTTTAATCACCCATTAAATGGTGATTTATGGTCTCCTTCTTCATTTACACACTATGGACCTAGGATTAAGCAAATAAAGCTTTATTTGCAGAATTTTATACAAAATAAATATGCAGATGTGATAAAAATTATGCAAAATTAGAGACTAATTATTGGTGAGAAAGCTTCCAGTGAAGCTAAGATTAGCCTTCAGCGGGACTGATTGATGCTTTATGCGAAGCTAGTGGCTTCAGCCTTTTGATAAGGTTATGAGCGAAACTAGCTCCGTTTGGGCTTATGCGAGGCTATATATTAAACAAACCTAGCCTTATTACTTGAAAATGATTGGTACACTTGCCATTCGATTCTTCACACATTAATGATTAATAAGAGCAGAAGAAACTTCATTAAAGCTAAGAGATTATTTACCATTTATTAGAGTAAGGACGAAGATCTTGTAGTCCTCATCAGGAAGAGAACTCCACAGAATCAACGTCTTGTCCTCCTTTTCGATCACCACATCCATATTAATTAAATCTGCAAGGAGTTTCATATAGCTATTCATATGTTCACCAATCAAGATAACTTTCTTATTGGAAGTGTTGCCTTCTCTTCAGGTGCAAGTGATTCTCTATTCTTTTTGTAAAGTACTTGCTTTCAAGGATCTCCCATTTCTTCTTCACTAAAGTCTCGGTCATCACATAATACATTATATTTTGTGTTAAACAAGATCTTATGATGCCACACGCCATCATGTTCATCAGTCCAGTCTTTTTCAGATGTCTCCTCTAGCTTTTCTTCTAAACATAGAGTGTCCTTGAGGTTTGATGTCGTCAATGCATCCATCACCTCGCACCTAAAATTGTTCATGCTATCAAACTTCACGACATCAATCTTTGCTGAATGATGATTCACGAATTTCACCGTGGATTGACTATCTCCGGCTATCTCATTAGTAGATTCCTCAAAGCAATACGGAAAACAATTCGTGAAAACAAATCCAAAATGGAAAGATCAGTTCTTTATCTCAAAACAAAACTGTAGACAGTCTCCAAAGAGATTTTCTCCACCCGAACGAAACTCCCTGTTGAAACTCGAAAAAGCTCTAATTCTACTTGTTGGAAGAAACCCACCAGAGGATTGCCACACTCCATAGAATAGTCACTGTAGACTATCCAAAAATCACTAGGGTCAAGTCTGTCCATACACCAAACGCAAGGCAGCATAGCCACTAGTACAGTACCAAGACGTGAAGGTTGAAACCCGCGTCTTAATGTTACTACAATAACCAAGACACAGAGCTTGAAAGTCGCGTCTCGGCACCACTATAGTACCAGGACGCAAGGGTCGAAACCCGTGTTTCTACCTCACTGCAAAGGCCAAGGCGCAGAGCTTTGAACTTGCATCTCAAATATCCATGCAATACCCAGACGCAGAGCCCGAAGCCCGCGTCTCACATGAAGCTTAACGCAGAACTTGAAGTTTATGTTTCTCAAGTGATTGGTCGCTAATATTGCATATTCATTATCATATTCTCATACTTATTATAGAATAAACTCTATTTTTTTCCTAATTATTGTTTAATTTATTTGCAGGCCCATTACTAAAGGAGAGGGAAGAGAAACGAGCCCAAAAGTCCATCAAATTCTGATTTAAATTAGAATTAATTCGAAGTCAGTAAATCAAGCCAGATCAGGTCGGTTGATCAGTTGAAAACCAGTTTAAAATATATCTCTTCAAATCAATCGGTTAAAACCAACAATCAAAGGCCGTTTTGTCAAATCTGGGAGCTGAAACAAGAAATCTAGCTGAAGATAAAGTCAGATCGCGAAATCAAGAGGCACCAGCCCCTGGTGTTGTAAATCACCTAGAGGGGGGTGAATAGGTGATAGTGCTAATCTAGAAATTAAATGCGGAAGCTAAAAATAATTTGCAACTACACTTAATACAACCAGCGAGTGTAGCCGAATTCCCCGTGAAAGGCTCTGGAGTAACTCCTCTTGATTCCCCTAGATAAGGGTTGAGGTGCTATATGAAGCTCTCGAGGTTAAGTGTAAGTGAGGCACACAAACACAACCAAGCATATAATGGATAGACAATATGAAATAATGCAAGGCACACATAAGCAAATAAGATATAAATGAATGATGCTATGCACAACACAAATAAAGAGAGAGAGTTGAGAGTCATTGGATCAAACCAAAGACAAAGATGTGTTTCGAGGTTCGAGCCCCTAGTTCTACGTCCCCGCCTTCACCGAGAATGATTTCTAATCCACTAGGAGTACCGAACTCCTCTCTCAACCAATACAATGCCACCGAGGCAATACAAACACAATCCACCTCTACCGAAGAGGGATGGGCCCGTAGCTAAAATAACCACAAATCACCTCTACCGAAGAGGGATACAAAACACCACTCCGATCAACCTCTACCAAAGAGGGATACAACAAACAAGGAGGGTTTACAACTCTTAGAGGTTTCTACAACCTCAAACAAATCCTTTTCCACAAAAATAAAAGATCCTAATAGAATAGGATAGATGATATAGCTCAAGTGTGGAAAAACTAGGTGTTTGGAAAACAAAAACTCAAAGAAATAATCTTGGGAAAACTCTTGAAGATAATGGAAATGAAGAACAAATACAAATCTCCCAAAATTCTATTTCCTTTGATTTTTCCAAAACCTAAAACAATATAAAGATAGATCTTTTTGGCACTTAAACACTTTTGAAAACTTATTTTAAAACCAGAGAATAGGGAAATTTTTGCTCTTAAAAATCTTAGCCAAAATCCCAAAGAAATGGGGTTTATATAGGTCAAACCCTAAAACTAGCCGTTGGCTAATTTTTCAGCCAGCACGGCTGGCGGTCGACCGCCAACGGTCATAAATATGACCGTTGGGGCATCCCGGTCAACCGCTCGGTCGACCACAATTTTACAGAGAGCAAAGCTCTCTATCCGGTCGACCGCCCGGTCGACCGGCCCAGTTGCTGGCCAGACGTGCACGAACCTGTGCACGTCGGTCGACCGACCGGTCGACCGGCTCTGGAATACGGTCGACCGTCTCGGTCGACCGCCAGCGCCTGACAGCCAATTTTCTGGGTCAGAAAAACATGTTAAAAAATATTCTAATAAATCTTGTAAATCTTCTAAAAATTCCCAAAAATAGTTTTAACATTTTGCAATGATATATAAACATGTGATAAAAATTTCAACTTAAATATCAAGCAATTTGAAACATTTTTGTGTCTTATTATTTTTACTAAAAACCAAAAACTGTATTTTACCAAACTTGGATTTTTTAATAGGAAATCTGATATTTCCTAAAACTCATGAATAGACATATCAAAATAAGTTTGTTTAAGATATGAAGCATGTATGTATATCGAACACATCTAATATACACAAAAACCATTTAAACTTGTTTTGATCTAAACTATTCATGAAAACCAAAATCCATAAAACGTGTGTGTTGTGCACTTGAGCATATCAACTATTCTTATCTTTACACATGAATCTAAAACACACTAAACTAAACTATGGATACCTAAGTCTTCTTGGTGATCTTCCATCTTCAAGTCGACTCGATCCAAACCGTGATTCACGAGAAGACTCCAATGAGGGCAAGGTATGATCTTGATGCTCGAGCTCTGGAATCACCATGTGAAGGCTTCAAAACTCATCTTGTTGAAGCAATCACCAACTAATATCTTGCTAAATGATCTGAAACTAAAATCATAAGATTATTAGTAAACATAACTACATGAGTTAATCATCATCAAAACTAGAGTGGAAGGCCTCTGGGCCAACAGGTGTGGCCACCTGGCCACACCCAGGCCACGAAAACGCGGCCAAAACCGTGTTTTCGCGACTTTGTTGCAGCTATTGGGGGAGCGTTTGCTCCCTCTATCTTCGTACACCCCTCTCCGTTGGGTTTTGCCTATAAATATTGGGATTTTCAAAGCGTACAGGGGACGATGATACAGAGATAGAATTTAGTCCACTTTTCATTCTTTTAGTGTAGGTTTTTCTTTTTCTTTTTATGTAATTTTCAGTTTTCATTTATGTAATTCAGAGGAGATCAGAGTTTCATAGGAGAATGAGAATGAAACTTGTGCTGAGAGTGACATCGGTGGAAGTCATTCTTCTTTTCTCTTATTATTAAAAAATCGAATCTATAGTTACCTTTTTTATGTACTTTATTTTTGTGTTCTTCTTCTTCTTTTCTACTTCTCTCTTTCTTGTACCAATTGCTATCCAAGTGAGTCTTATAGCATCAAAAGAGCCTTGACTTTGCGAGTGCCACCAATAGCTCATGACGATGGATTTTAGTCTCAGTCTGTATCATTTCATGCTTGTTTTGTCTTGATGATGTAATATGAAAGAGACAAGAATCAATTTTTATGGGCTATGTGCTGATTGCCTCCACTTCAAGGTAACATCGTCGCCAAAGATTCAAGGTAAGCTATTGGTCAAAAGAGGTAAGTAATTATTTTTAAATTCTTTTTTTAACTTTTAGTGTAAATTACCAATACCAAAATCTTTCAAATCTCTTTCACTCTTTTTAAATTTCTTTGTACATATCACTTCTATTTTCTTCACATTCTCATTCTTCCACTTTCTTCCTATCTTGACTTTAACTCCATTTTTCTCTTTTCTTTTTAAAAACTAAAAGAACAATTTTAACCATTAATTGTAGCATAAAATAGAACTTGCATAAACAGCTTCCATCGCTAGTCCCTCCTTGTGGATCATGATCGCATAGCGAGTTGCTATTGCGGTAGTGTTGAGCACCTTGCACTCTTTATTCTAAGTTCTAAAATTTAGTATTCTTGTGTGCAGGTAGAACTTCAATCAAATTTTGGCGTCATTGCTGGGAAGGGACAGTAAGATTTTCTCTTTTTAGATTTACATTTTTGGTTAACTTTCTTCTTTATTTTTGGTGTACAGATTTAACAACAAGGAATTTTTGCTGCAGTGGACATATAAGTGGCTTTGGACTCTGCTCAAGAAAGCAGAGCCTAGAAGCCCTCAGATTTGCTACATTCTTGTGGCAATCTGAGTGAACTACTGACCTGTATTTTCTGCAGGTTGGCTGAATTGCATAGTTTAATATCTGTAGCATTTATCTTCTTGTTTGACTCACTGTATATATATTTCTAACATAGCAGTAAAAAATTGATTGTAAATGCTAAAAATAATTTAGACTTTGCATTTAGGCACGTGTCTATTTCATTACATTTTCTATTTACTGTTGAAGAGTGCTAGAGCCAAGGTATGTGTCCATAGCATTTAGTATAAGGTTCATTCTTGTATGAAATATTGCTTGAGTGATACTTTTTTCTATATACTTGCACACTGTTACTAAATTGATTTAAGGGCTTGTCCTATAAATAAGATAAGGTGGGGAAGTCATTACCCTCCCTTAGCCAACAAACAATCTCTCACTCACTAACCCAAGCCTAATTAAAACTGAGTAGAACATTGGCCCTAGGGACATCTCGGACTCAAATAGGAGACTGACCTAAGGGGGTAGTTGATTTGAATCTGACTCTTGCCAAATCGGTGACTAAGGTTAGGGATTGAGGGGCAAAACCCCGAAGGCTGGTGGTTTTGCTTAATTAGGCCCGTCGCTTTTGCGCGGATACCTCCCACCAATCTTGCCCCTACCTGGCCGATTAACTTGTTGTCAGATTTAGCAATATACCCCCCGTGGACTGTCTAACCAGTTAGGAGTCGTCTAGGTCTAAGGTTTACCCTAACTTAGGTTATATTTTTTTTCTTTTTATTTGTTTGCTTTTTTGTTTGTTTTTCTTTGTTTATGTTTTATATTTCCTACGTGATATGGCTTATAACAATAATTTTTCTAATTTTAATGGTAATCTATATTACACCCTGACCTCTTTTTCGGATATTACCAACCCGACATATCATAACATTAACCAACCTAGTATGCTAGATTGGTCTTATCCGAATCAATATAACCCATACCCCCAATCTTATGATCATAATTTTCAGAATAATTTCAACTCTTCATAGAGTCAATGGGGATTCACCTCCCCTAAGTCCAATTTTTAACCAACTTGTGCTTCTTATCCACCTTCTCCACAATATTTTTAAGATTCATATTCTGTTCCACCAGCTCAAAATAGAACCATCAATCTTGGAAAGGAGTATGTGCAAGTCTAAGCAACAATCACAAAATCTGACGGCCTCATGGTTTCACCACAAATTTCAAAACAAAACTTCATCTTTTCAAGTCCAATCCAACAAAACGATGAACCAATCGACTACGTAAAGATGCTTGAAGCCAGAACTCAAGCTCAAATTACTGATAATCATGACATAGATCTAATGGTCTAAACTCTCCATTCTCACCGTTTCACCATTTCTGATGTCGCTAACCATTCTTTTAGAGCCGAAGAATCGTGTTGTTTTGAAAAATAGGATTTCATTTCAGCACACCCATTTGAACTTGCCCAAACTCCAAATTTTAAAATGACATTGACAGTTTGGCAAGTTATCCCTTTCCTGAAATTGAACTTGAGAATTGAATATGGCCATAAACCTCAAATTGGTGATTCAATTCTTCTTCCTGATTCAATAATGACTCTGGTGTCTTAACCTGATTTCAATCTTTTTCTTGAGTCAACATTGGATCCTGTGCCAATTTATCATGAAATTGAATCGCCAATCTTTTATGATCATCATATTGAACTTGACCAATTTCATATTTTTTAAAGTCCTATTGACAAATTGGCAAGTTCTCATTTTTATGAAATCAAACTCAATGAGAAATGTGACCCAGATTCTCTGATTTATGATCTAGTTCAACTTCCTAAATCAATATTGACTCCTGCTTTGTTACCTAACTTGAACAATAATTTAGAGTCAGTTTTGATTCCTATACCAAACATGCTTGAACTTGAATCACCAATATTAAGTCACATTCCTTTGTTGGGAAATGAATGTGGACTTGAGTTTCAAATTCTTGATTTTGACCCACTTCCTGAACCAATCTTGACTCCTGACCCTTTATTTGACTTAAGTCACTTTCCTAAGTTGGTATTAGTTTCTGTACTTCCTAAGCCCAAGTCAATCATTCTATCTTTTCACACTCCATTTTGGGACAAGGGTGTTGATAAAATTGATTCCAAAATTATTTGTGAAATTTGGAAATTAGATGGGGAAAATTCTTAATAAAAATCATTCATATATATATCATTTTAGTGGGTTATATAAGAGAGGTTTCTGGTGGGTTCCTCCGAACTCAACGAAAAATTCGATTGGGCCGCATTTCGTGGACCAATAGACGTCATTTCTTCAGTTCAGAAACCAGCCTCCAATACCGGCTGGAGTAGTTCCATCCCGAAAGGGGAACTAAGGATGATCAATACTGACCCGCATCACTAGAAAGAGAAGGGTCTTGTACCTATCCTTATAACTCAGAAAGAAATTATATGGGTTCATCCCGACCTTGTGAAAGGCCAACAGTGGATTACTGTTACCAACAGGAAGTCAAGAGGCAAGGCAAAAGTTTTACCTTGCAATGTGATATGCGCTTCCTCCCGGGAAGCAGAGACTGATGTTCCCTCACTAACCGACTCAGAGGAGGAGATGATCGTCCTTGTCGCAGAGCAGAATGCACCGCTTGTGGCCGAAACTCATTCAGGACAGTCATACTTAAAGAAGTATGACGGGATAGTGGCAAATCTACCTGGACCTACTACAAAGCCAACCAAGCCCTCCACAAAGCAACCTATGGAGAAGCAGAAAGAGCTTTGGTATCCTAAAGCTCTTCTGAAGGACAAAGCAGAAGGAACGTCAGGACCTTACCGCTTTGATGTCTTGGCTTAACTGGCCAACATCCCAGCCAGGATCACCCTTTGTGAACTCCTAAACTATCCAAGTCAATAAGAGAAGCTCTAAGAGAAGCTCTAGTCGATGTTGAGGTCTTCATGACCCAAATCCCAGCTGAGCCACAGGAGGACAATAAAGAAGACTGTCTTTATGCCTCTCAAAATACCCCTACATCACCTTCACGCCAGACAACATGCAGGTCAAGGGGAAACATAATAGGCCCCTATACTTTACAGGGTACATTCGATCGTCTGAAGTAAGCCGCATTCAGGTAGATTCAAGATCCGCGTTGAGAATTATGCCTCACCAGGTCATGCAACACTTAGGCATCCCCACCTATCGATTAAGCGCCACCGAAACTACCATCTATGGTTTCAACGCTAATGGTACGGGCCCAATGGGGAAGATCAAACTCAAATGTTAGATTGGGGATCTGAGATCTGAAGTGACGTGCTATATGATTGATGCTGACGCTTCATACAATTTGTTGCTGGGACGATCGTGGATTCATCGTAACTCTATCATCCCCTCCACTCTCCATCAAGTCATGAAATATATCAACGGAAGTGGGAAAGTCTGAATGTTGATTGTCGAAAGGTATCCGTTCAAGGGGGTAGAGACTTATTTCACAGACTCCCTCCTATACTAGGATTCTCTGGAGACGAACAAACAGCCAGAGGAACCAGACTCTGGTAATGAAGCTGACACTGAACCAGAGGTGGAAGAAGAATGCCTGTGGGAATTAAATCCACTTGTAACGAGCATTAATAAGCTCGATGTTAATAACACCGCCGATGATGTAGGCGAGTGGTATATTAATGAAGAGTTAGATTTGGCTTACTTTTTATGTTTGCTTCTGATTCAGTGCCGTCTGACACTAGTACCTATGTAGATGATGACCCCTGGTCGGCAATAGGTGCTCTGACATCATTGCATGCACTAGTGAGGCCATCTCTCACGACGTATCAAGACGTCAGTGATGCACAAGAATCACTATTCATGGTCCCAGCAAAACGCAAAGGCCAAAAATTAATTCTGTTCGGAAGAATCAAGTCCGAATTGATGCCTCGTGAAGACTCAGAAAACGAGAACGAATCCCCTTAATTCGTCCATTATGAGCCAAATGTACTCAGAATGATGGAGAACATAGGGTATGATTTTACAAAGCGTCCTGGCTTGAATTTTGGCAAAGGAAGGAGAACACTGTCTCGATACTTCGCTCTAAAAGGGAAGACCCTTGATTATTATCAGAGAACTCGCAGAGGGTTGGGCTATGTGTCAACTCCAATCCCGTCAGCCTCTGAATCTGAAAGGTCATTATACCATAATCACTCATCAAGCACATCATCATGGGTGTCAGATGTCAGTGTCGGCGACATCTTCAGTGAACTTTTTAGTAAACATGGTTTCAACAAGCCGCCTGGAAGATGGAGATGAAGAAATGATCCAGTCAGATGCAGATCCTTGGATCAAACACCTAAACACTCTCTGAGATACTCGCTTCAAACAACGTGAACCACACACAGAGGATAAGGTCACCCAGATTAATTTGGGACATGAGGATAATCCTAAGCCCATCTTTATAAGCAAAGCTTATCACCCTCTGAAAAGGAAGATATGATATCTCTCGTACGAGAGTATACAAATGTTTTTCCCTGTAATTACGAGGACATGCATGGACTTGATCCTCGAGTGGCTATGCATCGCCTCAACATTAATTCAAATGTGAAACCAGTCAAACAGCAGCAACGACGGTTCCGTCTAGAAATAATGGAGGCAATCCAGTCGGAAGTCAAAAATCTCATAAACTCTGGCTTCATTAAGGAGGAACAACACCCCAATTGGGTAGCCAATATCATCCCCATTACCAAGAAAAATGAGAAGATTCGAGTTTGTATTGATTTATGCGATCTAAATGAGGCTTGTCCAAAAGATGATTTCCCCCTCACAATCACGGATGTCATGATCGACAATACATGTAGGTTTGAACGGATGTCCTTCATGGATGGGTTCTTGGGATACAATCAAATCAAAATGTACCATGATGACGAAATGCATACATCTTTCAGGACGCCTTTTGGGGCATATTGCTATACCGTCATGCCCTTCAGATTGAAAAATGCGGGAGCAACATACCAGAGGGCTATGAATGTAATTTTTCACAAGCATATACGCAAAACAGTGAAATGCTACGTTGACGACATTACAGTAAAACGCCGTGTTAAGGGCGATCACATAGCAGATCTAAAGATGGTGTTTAGTATTATGCGGGAACATCAGCTAAAAATGAACCCCACTAAATCCTTCCTGGGGGTAGCCAACGGTAAATTCTTAGGGTTTGTGCTTACATCAAAAGGAATCCACCTCAACCCAGAAAAAGTCTGTGCTGTCCAGGAGATGCAACCTCCAAGGAACTTCAGAGAGCTTAGAGCGTTGCAAGGGCGACTAACGTACATCCGGAGATTTATCTCAAATCTCTCGGGAATATGCCAACCCTTCACTAAATTAATGAAGAAGGGTATCTTATTCATTTGGGACGATGCTTTCCAACAAGCGTTTGAGGAAATCAAACGATACCTCACGCAACCACCTGTCCTTACAACTCCGATTTTAGGAAAACCTTTCCTGATATATGTTCGAGCAATGGATCATTCCATGGGAGCCTTGCTAGCCCAAAATAATGATCAGGGACACAAGCAGGCAATCTACTATTTGAGTAGAACTATGATCAGAGCCGAACATCGGTACAACCCAATCGAAAAGGAATGTTTGGAGTTAGTGTTCATTGTCTAGAAAATGCGACATTACTTGATGGGCCAAACCATACATGTCATATCAAAATTCAATCCTTTAAGATTGCTTATGACAAAGCCATCGTCGCTGAATGATCGACTGGCAAAATAGGCCATACTGCTCTCCCAATATGAGATGCAATTCATACCTCAAAAAGCTGTGAAGGGAAAGACGGTGGCAGATTTTCTGGCTGAGCATTCAGATCCAAGGGCGACCAAAATTTATGAGGATCTCCCGGACGAGGTCGCCAAAGTTTGTCTGACCCAGACATCATTCGAAGGATAGGTGTGGCAGCTCTTCTTCGATGGTGCATCAAGGACGGGCACACAAGGGAATGTCGTCGCAGGAGTGGGGGTAGTCCTTATCTTCCCACAGAACTATGTAATCCCTCATGCATTCTCATTAACTGAGCCATGTTCCAATAATGTAGCGGAATACAATGCTCTCTTGATCAGAATGCAAATAGCCGATGAAATTGGCGTTAAAAGTCTCGAAGCATACAGTGACTCTAAACTCATCGTTAACCAAGTTCGCGGGGAGTACGAGGTCAGACATGAAGACTTAATACCCTATTATAACACAACTATCTACATGGTTGAGAGGTTCAAAAACTTTTTCATTGACCATGTATCTCGCCAGCAAAATGCGAATGTAGATGCACTGGCATCTCTCATTGCTTCCTTGGCTCTTTCAGCCAGAGTAGTAGAGAAAAATACTCATCTACAGTCATGACCTGTATTGCCCAAGATTCACTTTTGAAAACCACCAAAAGCTGACAGGAGACAGTCAAGTTAATGAAGCTCTAAAGAATTCAACAGGTCCAGAACTCAGGGATTGGCGATTCACGTACATCGACTATGCACTGTACGGCATTCTTCCTAAAGACCCCAAAGAGGCGACTGCCATTAGAAGGAAAGCTCCTAAATTCTACTACAATGCAATCACGCAAACACTGTACCGCCAATCGCATGATGGGATCCTCCTCCGCTGCTTGTCACAGAAGAAGGCACAGGGAGTACTCAAAGAAGTGCAGTGGAGCTTATCAGCCTGGTGCGAAGCTTAGGGATCAACGCCAAAGACTGGGGTATTGTTGGCCTAAGATGATCCCTGACGCCATCGCTTACGCCAAGTGATGTCACGCCTGTCAAGTCCATGGTGACTTCATCCATCAAACACCAGGACATCTTCGCTCTACAACCTCAACCTGGCCATTTGAGATGTGGGGAATGGACGTGGTTGGCCCTATCACACCACCTTCATCCAAAGGACATCGGTTCATTTTAGCAATAACTGATTATTTCTCTAAATGGGCTGAAGCTATCCCCTGAGAGAGGTAAAAAGGCATCTGATGTAATCAAATTCATTAAACATCACGTCATTTACCGCTTTAGTGTGCCACGACGGATCGTTCATGACAATGGGCCCCAGTTCGTCAGCCAAGCTTTTCAAACGTTCTACAACAAGTTCCGAATCAAGAGTGTGTCCTCAACGGCATACTACCCAGTCGCTAACAACCTTGCAGAAGCTTTCAACAAGACTATTAGAAAACTCCTTAAGAAATTGATCTCGAAAAGCCAACGCGACTGGGACGACAAATTAGGTGAATGCCTATGGGCCTATCGCATGACGATTCGAACCCCGACGAAAGCTACACCATTTTCCTTAGTATATGGATGTGAAGCTGTACTCCCACTAGAAATTCATGTCCCATCTCTACGCGTCACCCTGATGGCTGAGATGACAAATGAGGATAAGCATCGACTGCGACTCCAAGAGCTAGAGGCTTTGAATGATAAACGCCTGGAAGCTCAACAACAAATCGAGCTATATCAAGCTCGAATTACCAGAGCCTTCAACAAGAAAGTCAAGTAGCGAACTTTCAAGAAAGGTGACCTTGTCTTAGCTGTCAGATGACTTATAGTAATGATATATAAGACAAACGGGAAATTCCAACCTAAATGGGAAGGACCATTTGTAGTGGAGTCGGTCTACTCGAACGGAGCATACCGTCTTATAACCCCAGACAGTGATATGCTCATGATGCCGATCAATGAAAGATTCTTCAAGTCCTTGATAGCATTCTCCTCTTGATCAGTTTAATATTACACCTCTGATCGAAACTCCAGATCCAAGATATTTGGGGGAACGCCAAAGAAGAGCCTCTTTCTTCCTCCATCAGTTCATGTCACGGTCGATCAGCGTCGAGCCGATCGGGCGTTGGTTACATCATGATGCATGATGTAAACATTGAAGAAGAAACAAAATGCAAGACTTGGATTTAGCTTTGGTACTCTTCTCTAGTATACTTATGGACATCCGACGCCTCCAATAGCTAAGGATAGAGGAAAATGTTGTCTTTTAAGTCCAACATAAGTCTTCGACGACTCATCATGCTGAGGGGAATAGCATGGCTAGCCCAACTCAAACGGTAGTTGGTAAAGGCACACCAAATTGTTGATAGCTGAGGGTCTACTAAAAATCCTAAGGGACTTGGTCCCATCCTCTCCTCCAAAATCTCCTACCAATTCTTACCCACAGAATGGTAGGGCCACAAAAATACCTGGATTCATTTCTCTAATGAAATGAGCTGGGACTTGTCACATTAACAGTAAACCTCTGACAAACCAGATTTTTCGATCCTCAGTGGATTCAGTCAAGTTAATATTAAACCTCTGACAATAAAACTCAAAAAAAAAATCTCAAGTGTTATGTGAAATTACACACCTCTAACGGTGAACCTCCCATGCCCCTAGAAAATTAATGATTGTCACGTTAATATTACACCTCTGACAATTTATTTTGTTTTTCTACCAAAAGTCCCCTACTAATTCTCTTCCATAGAGTGGTAGGTCTACAAACACAATCATTGTTAAGTTTAATACCACACCTCTAACAATGAAAATTTTCAATACTCCCTAGCGAGTACAAACTTCATTTGTCTCTTCTTTACATGGAGTCACAAGTTTCATACTTGTCAAGTTAACACCACACCTCTGACATTGTCAATTTTCATCAATAGAATGGCAAGTCCTCAAAATTGGTCATATCGCAAGTTAATCCTTATCAAGTTAACACTACACCTCTGATATTCCAAACTCCACTTGTCAATTCTCATCAATAGAATGGCAAATCCTCAAAATTGCTAATATCGCAAGTTAATCCTTGTTAAGTTAACACTACACCTCTGACATTCCAAACTTCACTTGCCAATTCTCATCATATAATGGCAAGTCCTCAAAATTGCTCATATCGCAAGTTAATCCTTGTCAAGTTAACACTACACCTCTGACATTCCAAACTCCACTTGTCAATTCTCATCAATAGAATGGCAAGTCCTCAAAATTACTCATATCGCAAGTTAATCCTTGTCAAGTTAACACTACACCTCTGATATTCTAAACTTCACTTGCCAATTCTCATCAATAGAAGGGCAAGTCCTCAGAATTGTTCATATCAAAAATCAACTCCTGTCATGTTAATATTACACCTCTAACAAATTACTGTTAAGTTTAACACCACACCTCTAACAGTAATTAAGTTGCTGCTAAGTTCAATATTAAACCTCTGACAGGCACTTTCCCTCAGGCTTCTATATCGAAGCTGAGATGAGCGATGCTAAGTTTAACATCACACCTCTAGCGTCCAGTTCATTGTTAAGTTTAACAATACATCTATGACAATGACTTTCCCTCAACTTTCCTATCGAAGTCGAGATGATTAATGCCAAGTTAAAAATTACACCTCTAGCATTATCTTCACAGTCAAGTTTAACATTATACTTATGACAGTGATGTTTTCAGTTTTCCCAAATGAAGCTGAAATTCCCGTTGAGCCAAGTTAATATCGTACCTCTAGCTCACATTCTTGTCAAGTTAATATCGCACCTCTGATAAGATCTGATTCAACCTGTTAAGTTAATTGTTCGAAAGGATTAATTGTATTGAAAAAGGGTTTAGAGTAAACCATTGATGTCCGTATACCGATGATCAAGAACTTTGAATGTATATATAGGTTTACTTTACTCCTTCCGAATCATCGTTCGTAACATAAGCTAGGACGGGTCGTATCCACAGGGAGGGTTAGCAATAGAAGCATTCAAGATTTTTATATTGAAAGTTTAGTGAAGAAAAATGAAGGTTCTTCTTTGTTTTAAGAAATGAAAAACAAAATGATGTGGAAAGTGAGTGGAAAACCTTTGGGGTTTTGTAAAGGAAAGGAAGAAACGAGAATAAAGATGGAAGGAAAATGGAGATATTTGAAAAGAGAAAGTTTTCAGAAGAGAGGTTTTTTTTAAGTATGATAGAAAGAGAAGCCATGACTAATTAACATTCTAATTTACTAACTTACTACTCTTGTTGGGTGATGCATGCCTCATATTGATTCATTGGCAATGGTGTGTCTTACTTTGCCAAGTCCTTGTATTGTCCCATATCGAAGGTGTTTCTCATCTAGGCTAGGCTAGTTGCCTCCTTGAATCATTGGCTCCCTAAATAGATTTTCAACAGTGGAACAAGGATAGTCACTCTTAAAGATGCTAAGAAAACATGCATGATTCATTAGTCCATCAAAGCTATAATAAAGCGAGCATGAAATAAGAAACTTGTAATGTAGTCATTAGCATAGTGAAGTGCTCCATCTTCATGTTCCATCAAGGCACTTGTTCTAAAGACAAGACTCTAAGTGAGGCTCATATGAATCATATGGAGGGGGAACATAGCATTTGCAAAGAATAAAAAGCAACTCATCTTCATTGGGGGTAAGATAGACTTGTAATTTGCAAGACTAAAAAGAAGAAAGCATCCAATGAATCATATAAGTTAGCAATCACCTAAGAGTTAGTAGTTAGTAAAATTAAAAGTTAGTTAGTCATGTTAATGAATTAGTTAGACATGAAAATAAAGAACAAGCAATAGTTCATTGTAGAAATTAAATAGAAGAAAGTAAAGCTTAAAGAAAATAATGCACTAGAACAAGAAAAGATTGGAAGATTGAAAGCTTGATCCTTGTATTGCGTTGTCACCGTCTCCAATTGCAAAGATTGCTTACTCTCACTCTCTCTTTTCTGGATTCGAGAAGGAGAAAAAGAAAATTACATAAGAGACTAAAAGAAAATCTAGAGAAACCCTAACAATTTCCCTATAAATAATACTCTTTTCTCCTCCCTGATTACAGAGGCCCTTGGGGTCTATTTATAGTCTTCATGAGAAGAGGCCATCCCACCTCAGCCTCCGGATAAAACGCTGAAGTAACAGCCAGAAGATTGCCGTGGTCCCGCGGCATGTGCCGCGTTTCCGCGGCCGTATCTTGGCCGCTGCGCTAGCGGAGTTTTGTGCCTTTTTGTTGTATCTCGTATCCCCAGCTCGATCTTTTAGAAACTGAGAATACACTTTGGATCTGTTCAGACCTGGGCTTTCCTCTTGTGGGCTTCTAAATGATTCTTTAATTCCTCAAAAATCATAATTGTTGGGTCTCCTTCTCCATTAAACATTGGACCTGAAAAAAGAGAGAAAAAAGCAATAAAAATCCAATATTTATTCAGATAAAGCATAGCATGGTGGTAGAAAATGATGCATAAATGACTCCAATCACACCCCTATACTTAGCTTTTGCTCGTCCCTGAGCAAAATAAGCAAAGAGAAAAATCCTAACTAAATTATTACACCACTTTCGTAGGTGACACGATTGTACTGAGCTCGTGCAATAAGCCTTTAAACCTCTAGGTTACCCTAGAGTAGGAGTGTTATCTCCTGAGAGTTTTCAGCGGATACACCCACAAAATCCCAAAGAAAAAGAAAATGTTAGTGAAAAAGAGAAATATTTTATTATGATCCATTTTCTTCAAGAATTTCGGTGATCTATCGGTTTCAGGTTATTCTAAACTTTTCCTTCTTTTTATAAGTTTCCATTTGAAATCTTGTTTTCAACTTAGGTTAAGTTTCTAAGAATAGAGAAAAAACTGGATTTTGTATCAGGCCTAACACATATACATATGTATGAGGGACTTTTCTTAGACTTTAGTTCATTTGTTCACATATATGTATAATAAATATATATATTTATGTTATATTATATATTTACATTTTCTTAGCTTCATTAGGCTTTCTAATTTACCCGTGTAGCGAGCCTTTTACCGATGACTCCTAGACCAGATGGTCTTAGGGCACCAGATGAAGATACATCCCTAAGGTTCAAGGTCTCGAGTAAACTAGGCCACGAATGCTAAGGACTCAACCACTTTTAGGTGTGACTGGTCATGCTTCTTAAGGCACAACCAACCAGCTTAATTAGTGATCAAGTTTTATTTATGATTTATTTATTTTTTTTCTTTTCTTTTTTTTTTTAAACAAAGTCACTAAGTCCTTGATTAATCCCTCAACATGCAAATGTATATAGTGCTTAGAAAAAATTCAAAATCTAGCTATCTTTTCTATTCTTTTCTTTCTTAACCTTAAGATCCAACAAAATTTCTTATTTCGACTTATATTAAGAAATCTTAGCTTAGAATTTCCTTAATACCTAAGATCAAGTTAATTCTTTCCTAGTTCTTTTTTATATATATATAAGAAACGAGAAACCTAGAAATCTAAAAGAAAAAGTCTTGAAAAATCCTATGTTAGTATCTACTCCCCATACCTATCCCATACATTATCCTCAATGTATGCAAGAAAATATACGCATGAAATAGGTAAAGAAAAGTGTCACCCCCGCCTTCGGCTTGGACTAGGTCCGGCCGACTGTGATCACCACAGACCCTCCTCAATGCGGTCTAGGCGAGATGTCTGCTCCTCAACCTATTTGCGTAGTCGAATCTGCCCCCGAAATATCTTCTTCATGCCTCGCCAAATGGTAGACATGAATGCGCGTGAATCAGCTGGGGGTTCCGGTTGCCAAAAGGCCGGCTCATCCTCCTCCTCTAAAAGTTCCTCTGAAGAGGACTCTACAGGAACATCTTCGGACTGGACACTAGGAGTCCAGACCGCATGAAGACAACTATTATAAGCGCTAGTCACCCTCTCTTGTGCAACGAACACCCTATCATATAAGTCAAAAACTGCATCTGGTAAGAAAGTCTTACACAGACGAGTGATCAAAACTGGGTGCGAGTACTTTACACCGCGCGTGCGGGAGGAGTTGGAGATGATAATATGATAGATGATCTTGTTAATACAGATAGTATGCTGCCAAGTCATCAGATGGTGTATAATCTACAGCACCGGCCTGTTAAAGGTGGTCGTGTGGTCAAGCCCTAAAATATTGCGTTGAGTCTAGCGACCAACGCAATGTACGTTTCTAAATGTAGTACTGGCTTTAAGCCCCCTATCTTGTTCTATACAGCGAGCCCCCATGACAGTCATGTAATCGATTAAAGGTAGGGGATCGCTATGATGTGGGTTGCAAGGGACATGTGTGAGTTCCTCTAGTAGAAGAAGCATGATGATAATATCCCCAGTGGGCATGTGTACCAAAATCTGGTATGTGTCAAAATTGATAGATGCGGAATCTATAGAATTGTAGAAAAGTTTGACGAGCTCAGGACAATAGTAAGACTCGTGATCTGAGTTATCATAAAGTAATCTATACCAATCCCATGCACGAATACGATCTAAAAATATATGATCATAACCGTTAACATCGCTAAGAATTCTAGCAAAATCTTTTTCAGCAAAAATAGACGGTGCCATGATGAATAATATGAAACAACGAGAAGGATACGCAAACCTCCCCCGGACTACGTGGGGGAAAACTTAAATGAGATTGCAAAGAGAAATTCGAAGTGGTAGAAGATGATCAGATGGTAGATCCTTAAATGTCAAACTATCGCGACCACAGAGAAATTTGGCCACGCTCCGGGGAAGTCGAAGGTGTCGCAGATGCGCGATAATTACTGTGGAAACGCGGCTTTGTAGAGGGAGCAGAGGATCAAAAAAAAATTAGAGGGGCGGCGCTACTGTGCTTGTTTCAGATCTGAGATTGAAAATAGGGAATGAAGAGAACACGGGATGAGGGATATCTATAAGGGGCTGAGAAGGACGGAATCCCAAAATTGCCTAAGTGGAAACTAGGAATTTACAACCCTAGGTTATTTAGAAAGGAAAAGGAGTGTAGGAAGAGATAAAAAACCTAGGTGATATTTAGCACCTAAGTCCCTATTATTTTGTTTTTTTATTTACAAAGGAGGTCCTAAAATGATTTATAGGAGACATCGGGAAAAGTGTGAAATTACGTGGTCACATATAAACTGGGCCACAAAGACCCAGTTCAATAACATTGTGTGACTCAGACTCCGTGGTGAAAAATGACTTTAGGCGTTGACCATTGACTTTGAAAGTGTTGCCACCTTTGGGATCGAAAATTTCAATGGCACCATGAGGAGATACGTTCTGGACGACGTATGGGCCTGACCACCTAGTTTTTAGTTTACCAGGAAAAAGGTGGAGTCTAGTGTTGTACAACAGAACTTTTTGTCCTGAGACAAAATTTTTCCTATGAATCGATTTATCATGGAAAAGCTTAGCTCTGTGTTTAGATATTCGAGCGTTATCGTATGCATCATTTCGTAGTTCTTCTAACTCGAATATCTGTAGCTTTCTGAAATCACCGGCTTTGTCTAAGTCTAAATTAAGCTGTTTTAGTACCCACATATCACAGTGTTCTAACTCCACAGGCAAATGGCAGGGTTTTCTAAATACAACTCGATATGGAGCCATACCGAGGACAGTCTTGTAGGCGGTCCAATATGCCCATAGGGCATCAATGAGTATGATGGACCAATCCTTATGATTTTGTCTGACAGTTTTCTCCAATATCAGTTTAATTTGTCTGTTGGTGACCTTCACTTGCCCGTTCGTCTGAGGATGATAGACCGTGGATAATTTATGAGAGATGGAGTACTTCCGCATTAGGGCTTCAAAATCCCAGTTGCAAAAATGACTCTCGTTGTCACTAATTATAGCATGGGGGGCTCCGAAGCGAGAAATGATGTTTTCACGTAAAAACTTGATGACAACTTGGTTATCATTTGTCCTAATCGGAATAGCTTCAGCCCATTTAGAAACGTCTTCTATAGCCACCAAAATGTATTGGTTGCCATAAGACAGAGGGAAGGGTCCCATGAAATCGATGCCCCACAAATCAAAAATTTCTACCTCAAGGATCGATGTAAGGGGCATCATGTCTCTATGTGTGATTCGACCCGTCATTTGACATCTGGCACAGAGCTTGCAGAAAGTATAAGCGTCCTTAAAGAGAGTGGGCCAATAGAACCCACTCTGAAGGACTTTCTCAGTAGTCTTTCGTGGACCAAAGTGTCCACCACAAGCCAGCTCGTGATCAAAATGTCAATACGCTATGATATTCATCCTCAGAAAGACACCTTATAATTATCTGGTCAGGGCAATATTTGAATAAATGCGGTTAATCCCAAAAGAAAAATCGTACTTGTTTCATAAAGCGATACTTGTCCTGACCTGACCAATTTGAAGGTGTTTGCCCAGTTGCAAGGTAGTTTGCTATACAGCATACTAGGGCTCTTTACATATCGTAAAGATGTGTTCGTCAGGAAAGTCTTCATTGATAGGTAAAGTCTCAATTGGTGCATTAGGAATTCTCGAAAGGTGATCTGCCACCACATTTTCAATGCCCTTTTGTCTTTAATTTCCAAAAAAACTCTTGCAAAAGAAGTATCCATCAAATCAGTCTGGCCTTTGCATCCTTCTTTCGCATTAAATATCTAAGGGCGGAGTGATCAGTAGAAATCGTTATCTTAGATCCTAGTAGGTATTGGCGAAATTTTTCCAATGCAAACACAACTGCTAAAAATTCCTTTTCACTTGTCGTGTAATTTAGTTGGGCCTCGTTAAGCGTCCTACTAGCATAGTAAATCACGTGTTGCCTGTTATCAGTATGTTGTCTGAGAACAGCGCCTACGGCATAATCGGAGGCATCACACATGATTTCAAAAAGCCTAGTCCAATCAGGCGCTGAGATTATTGGCGCCGAAACAAGTCTGTATTTAAGCTCCTCCCAAGCCTGTAGACACTCTTTATCAAAATTGAAGGGCACATCTTTTCCTAAGAGATTTGTTAAAGGTCTAGTAATTTTGCTAAACCCCTGAATAAATCTTCTATAGAAGCCAGCGTGCCCTAAAAATGATCTAATGTCTTTTAAGCATTTTGGCTCAGGGATTTTTGTTATAATGTCCACTTTGATCTATCAACCTCAATTCCTTTGTTTGAAACTTCATGCCCCAGGACAATTCCTTGCTTGACCATAAAGTGATACTTCTCCCTATTGAGTGTCAAGTTTTTCTCCATGCATCGTTGTAAAACTAACTTAAGATAGTGCAAGCATTGTTCAAAGGAATCACCATAAATGGAAAAATCATCCATGAAAATCTCCAAAAAAATTTCCACCATGTCAGAAAAAAGACTAAGCATGCAACGTTGAAACATTGCAGGAGCGTTGCATAAGCCGAAGGGCATTCTTCGGTATGCAAATGTTCCAAAGGGATAGGTGAAGGTAGTCTTGTCTTGATCCTCGGGAGCGATAGGGAATTGATTGTATCCTAAATATCCATCCAGGAAATAGTAATACTCATATCCAGCTAGTCTCTCAAGCATTTGATCTATGAATGGAAGGGAAAAGTGGTCTTTACACGTGGTAGCATTTAATTTTCTGTAATCAATACAGACTCGAATCTTCGTTAGAAGATGAGTTTGTACTAATTCTTTCTTATCATTTTCTACCACGGTAAACCCAGATTTCTTTGGCATAGCGTGGACTGGACTAACCCACTGGCTATTGGATATCGGATAGATGATCCCATTGTCTAATAGCTTTAAAATTTCAGCTCTAACAGCCTCTTGCATGATCGGGTTTAGTCTACGTTGTGGGTCGGGTTCAGGTTTTGCATCTTCCGTCAAATGAATCAGGTGTTGCACAATGGATGGACTGATTCCCTTTATATCAGCCATGGTCCAACCAATGGCTTCTCGATTTTCCCTTAATACTTAAGGAAGATCCTCTTCCTGTTGTTCCATAAGATGGGACGTAATTATCACAGGAAATGCTTCCTTTTCACCTAAGTACTGATACTTGAGATGACTAGGAAGAACCTTAAGCTCAGAAGAGGGCACTTGATCTATCAATGGTTGTTCCTTGTGTAAGGGAAGGATAGGGGCAGCATCTGTTGCCTACTCCACTGTGGATTCAATTATTTGATCAAGGTTGAAGTCATCAGACTCCAATTCAAATTCTCTATCAGACTCATATTCAATCTCCACTTCATGTTCACTTGCTAATCCCTCGATCAAGTTCACTTCAAATGACTCATTATCCAAATCTCGAGGTTGTTTTCCCAGGTGGAAAACATTTACCTCTTTTGTCATATCTCCAAAAGTTAGACACATTGATCCATTCCTACAGTTGATGATTGCGTTTGCAGTGGCTAGGAAGGGTCGTCCTAGAATGACAGGTGTCTGAGCTTTGGGATTATGTACGGGTTGCGTCTCTAGAATAATGAAATCCACGGGGTAAATGAATTCCCTGACCCAAATGAGAACATCTGTAATCTCCCTTTTGGAATCTTTACAGATCGATCAGCCAGTTGTATAGTAACTCTGGTTGGATGGAGGTCGCCTAACCCAAGTTGCTGATACACAGAGAAAGGAAGAAGATTGATGCTGGCTCCTAAATCAAGTAATGCCCTATTTATTGTAGTCTGTCCTATAATACAAGAAAAAGTTGGACTCCCTGGGTCTTTATATTTCACAAGAATTGACCCAGTTAGCAACTCACTTATATTAGAAGCAAGGAAGACCTTCTTTGGGACATTTATTTTCCTTTTCTTAGTGCACATATCTTTCAAGAACTTGGCATATGAAGGGACTTGTTGTATGGCATCAAGAAGGGGTACATTGATCTGGACCTGATTAAACATTTCTCTAATTTTCTCCATTTGAGCATTAGTCTTTTGGTTTGCTAGCCTATTAGGGAATGGTACATAGGCTTGTATGGTTGCTCATCTACTTTGTCTTTATTATTCGATCTGGAGGTTAAAGGTTGTGAACTTGAGGATGGATCATTTTTAGTTGGTGGTACTGGAACAGGAGATGTTGACACTGATTTATTTGGAACAGGATGTGATTGATACACAATATTGCATATTTTACCACATAATCCCCATGCATTTTTGCAAATAAATATATGATTTTTACTCATCTTCTCTATATTTTTACAGGTCCACACTCTAATGGAGAAAAAGCCCAATAATCACTTTAATTAGCAATAATTAAAGAGATTAATTCCAAGCCCAAGATAAAGCCCAAGTTTAAATCCAGGATCCAGAGAATTCTACGTAACAACTCAAGATTCTAGAAGGCCACGTGGATAACAACCTCGTAACCAACCTGTACCAGAAAGTTGTTACCCAACAGAGTCAGTTGAGCCGCAATTTGGCGGGAAAATCCCAGATATTGCGGCAGATCCAAGTCTGTTGGATCTCGGATTTTGCGCCAACAACCTGGATCTCGAAGCTTCTCTCTGAGCCCTATAAATACTTCACTTGGACCTGCGAGCAAAGACTGAATGGAGAAGAGAGGAGAAATTAGTAGATGCTTGTAATTTTTGTAGGTTTTTCTCTAGGTTTTAGTTCTTTAGACCCTCTTCTTCTTCCCTAGAAATTTTGTAAAGAGAGAGTTTGTAAGAGAGAGAAAGCTTGTGTACATCAAGGAGTGACAACTTGTGAAGTAAGGATTCATCCATTCTCTTCTCTCTACTCTTGCATTTTCTAGTTTACTTGCTTTCTTTATTTCTTGCTTTACTTTCTTGCAATTTAGTTCATGCTTTGTTTTACTTTCCTTATGGCTTGTAGCTAACTTTTCTACATGTACTAGTTAACCACTAACCTTGCTAACTACTAACTCATTGGGTGATTGCTATCTTTAATCTTGCAAGTTGGATGGTCTTCTCTTCTCCGATGGGTTAAACCCCCGTCATTCAAGTGAGAAAGTAATTAGATCAACACGCAAGACGAATCTATGCCGATGAATCAACAAGAGGCACGCATTCACTATCACGGAGTTTAGTAAGTTTTGACAAGGTAGTAAGGTTAGCTAGTCATGGCTTTTTCATTCTAAAGTTTTCATTCTTTTAGTTTTAGTTCCAAAGCAAATCTCTTCTTGATTTCTTTTCCGATTATTTCCATCATGAACATATCCACCAATTCTTTTATTCTTTTTTCCATAATTCTTTTATTCTTTAAAGCAAAGAAGAATCTTCGTTTTACATCTTCACTACCTATCGTAAAGCTTCCATCGCGAGCTCTCCCTGAGAATCGACTCGGTATAGCCCTATGCTATAACGGAGATAAGAAAGGGTATATTAATCATCTTTCATACATTTGTGGAGTGATCTAAGCACTTGAGGTTGTTTCTAAACCTTATCTCTTTTCATTGAATATATTTTGTGTGCAAATTATACTCCACAATACAACACCTTTCTCATCTAAACAATGACTAGAAACCTGATTATCTATCTGCTTTTCAGATCTCAAAATATGAACAGTATTACAATGACTTGGACTTATGTCTTCAGCTTCATGAATAAGGAAGGGGTTCTTAGGATTGGGCACTGGCTGGCTTGGCAATGTTCCCTTTTGCCTTCATTCAATGAACTAGCCAGTTGACCTATCTGAACCTCTAACCTATTGATAGCCTGATTGTGGGTGTTCATCATTGAGGCCTTGGTTTTAGATAAGGTTTCAATCATTCTTTCAAAGTCTGACAATTTTTTATCAGGATGATTTTGTGTTTGTTGTTGCTGATATGTGGGCTGGAAGTTATGTTGGAAGCTTGTTTGAAAATTTGGTGGACTCTGTTGGAAACTAGATTGATGAGACTGAGCAGGATATTGGTGTGGAAATGATGGTCTTGGTTGCTCATGACCAGACTGACTCCAAGAAAGATTTGGATGGTTCCTCCATCCCGGGTTGTAGTTTTGAAGTATAGATTGTAGTTAGCTCTGGTGTATGCCGCATTCATATTCTCAGGGTACATTTGAGCTTCGTAGATGGGACACTCCTCAAACAGGTGGTTAAGAGCATGGCAGTAGGTACATCACGGGTTGATCACAGGTGGGGGATTGACCTGATTCACAGAATTTGGTTCCCTAACCTCGAGCAGTTCTAGCCTTTTCATCATTTGAGTTATCTTTGCCTCGGCAGCTATAGAGGATTCAATCGAATGCATACCAGCTCTGAAAGTGGTGGGATTGGTTTTCTCAGGGCAAGACTCCCACTGAATAATTTTTTCTGCTAAAGCTTCAAAGAGATCCCAACCCTGGTACTCATCTTTCTTTAAAAATTCCCCTTGACACATAGTCTCGAGGAGTGTCTTAGTTTGATAATCTAGTCCGTCATAAAGAATTTGGCACTGGCGCCACTTCTCTATGCCGTGATGAGGACATTAGGCTAGTAAATCTTTAAACCGTTCAAAATACTTCCAAAAGGGTTCACTTGATTCCTACTTAAACTGCATTATGTTTTTTCTAATGAGGACCGTTTTATGAATGGGATAGAATTTCTTAAGAAAGACTTTGACAAATTCATCCCATGTCGATATAGAACTGGCAGGCAGATTGTATAGCCACTTCTTGGCTATATCCTTAAGCGCGAAGGGAATGAACCTTAATCTAACAGCGTCTTCCCCCAGTTGGGGAATTCTCATCATCAAGCACACTTATTCAAACTCACAAATGAAGAAATATGCGTCCTCGGATTTTAGGCCATGAAATCTCGGGAGTGTATTTATGAATTGTGGTTTAAGCTCAAAATTGTTTCTAGTTGCTTCGGGTAAAAGAATGCATGAAGGAAGTGAAGTGCAAATGGGGTAGAACTTGTCTTGGAGAGAAGTATTGTTAGCCATGATTAGACTTGTGTTAGGAAGTGGTGTTTGTCTAAGTGTAGAAGTCCTAACAAGTCTTGCTGAAATTGGGTCCCGATACCACTCTTGCATGCACAATCACAAACAACGTTCACTAAGCAGTCAAGCGAAAAAGGAAAATAACAAACAAGAAAAAGGAAAAATAATCACAAGCTATCTTGGATATCTGGACCTAGACGACTCTTAACTGTTCGATGAACCGAAGAAGGTTATTGCTCGAGTTAGACCACAGCTAATCAGCCAGGTGGGGGCAAGATTGGTGGGAGGTATCCGCGCAGAAGCGACGGGCCTAATTAAGCCAAACCACCAGCCTTCAGGGTTTCACCCCTCAATCCCCAACCTTAGACACTAATTTGACTGGAGTGTGAATCAAAAATAATTTTCAACCTCAGCTGATCTCTTAACGAGTCCGGATGTCCCAGGGACCAACGTCTATCAATTTTTATTAAAAAGCTTGGGATTGTGAGTGCTTGGAATCTAATTTTTGGGCAAAGGAAGGGTAATTAAATCCCCACCTTATCTTGTTATTGGGTGGTGCCCTTAAGATCAATTTTTGCAAGTGTACAAGATATACAAACAAGATTCACTCAAAGCGATGTAAATCAACTAAGAGATGAGTCCTATTCTAAATGCAATGCGAATGTACCTTGCTCTAAAGTAAATGAATTGAAAAGACACGTGCCTAAAATGCAAACGTCTAATCAATTTTTAAACTTTTTCAATAAATGTTTTACTGTTGGTTTATTAGCAGGCTCCTGGTGATGGCATACAAGAAATAAAATTTGCAGAAAACTTTAATTTTTCAAAGCAAGCAGCCCTGCACAAAATTAGTCAGTAGTAAACTCCTTTTTGCCGCGGAACCGCGACCAGAGCCGAGGAAACGCGGCAATCCAGAGGGTGCTTGGTCACTGCTTTCTAGAATAGAGGCTCAAGACCACTTATATGTTACTGTAATCTTTTTTTCTGCTTTCCCTGACCTGTAACCTGCAACAGAGAAGAAAAATTCGTTTTAATTCCAAAAATTCAATAAAAACCGTTACCCTCCCCGGCAACGGTGCCAAATTTTTGTTCGAAAGGATTAATTGTATTGAAAAAGGGTTTAGAGTAAATAGTTGATGTCCATGTACCGATGATCAAGAACTTTGAATGTATATGTAGGTTTACTTTACTCCTTCCGAATAAGCTAGGACGGGTCGTATCCACAGGGAGGGTTAGCAATAGAAGCATTCAAGGTTTTTATATTGAAATTTTAGAGAAAAAATGAAGGTTCTTCTTTGTTTTAAGAAATAAAAAACAAAACGATATGGAAAGTGAGTGGAAAATCTTTGGGGGTTTTGTAAAGGAAGAAACGAGAATAAAGATGGAAGGAAAACGGAGATATTTGAAAAGAGCAAGTTTTCAGAAGAGAGGTTTTTTTTTTTAAGTATGATAGAAAGAGAAGCCATGACTAACTAACATTCTAATTTACTAACTTACTACTCTCGTTAGGTGATGCATGCCTCATATTGATTCATTGGCAATGGTGTGTCTTACTTTGCCAAGTCCTTGTATTGTCCCATGTCGAAGGTGTTTCTCATCTAGGCTAGGCTAGTTGCCTCCTTGAATCATTGGCTCCCTAAATAGATTTTCCATAGTGGAACAAGGATAGTCACTCTTAAAGATGCTATGAAAGCATGCAAGATTCATTAGTCCATCAAACCTATAATAAAGCGAGCATGAAATAAGAAACTTGTAATATAGTCATTAGTATAGTGAAGTGCTCCATCTTCATGTTCCATCAAGGCACTTGTTCTAAAGACAAGACTCTAAGTGAGGCTCACATGAATCATATGGAGGGGGAACATAGCATTTGCAAAAAATAAAAAGCAATTCATCTTCATTGGGGGTAAGATAGACTTGTAATTTGCAAGACTAAAAAGAAGAAAGCATCCAACGAATTATATAAGTTATCAATCACCCAAGAGTTAGTAGTTAGTGAAATTAAAAGTTAGTTAGTCATGTTAATGAATTAGCTAGACATAGAAATAAAGAACAAGCAACAGTTTATTGTAGAAATTAAATAGAAGAAAGTAAAAGCTTAAAGAAAATAATGCACTAGAACAAGAAAAGATTGGAAGATTGAAAGGTTGATCCTTGTATTGCGTTGTCACCGTCTCCAATTACAAAGATTGCTCACTCTCACTCTCTCTTTTCTAGATTCTAGAAGGAGAAAAAGAAAACTACATAAAAGACTAAAAGAAAACCTAGAGAAACCCTAACAATTTCCCTATAAACAATGCTCTTTTCTCCTCCCTGATTACAGAGGCCCTAGGGGTCTATTTATAGTTTTCATGAGAAGAGGCCATCCCACCTCAGCCTCCGGATAAAATGCTGAAGTAACGGCCAGAAGATTGTCGCGGTCCCGCGGCATGTGCCGCGTTTTCGCGGCCGTATCTTGGCCGCTGCGCTAGCGGATTTTTTTGCCTTCTGTTGTATCTTGTATCCCCAGCTGGATCTTCTAGAAACTGAGAATACGCTTTGGATCTGTTCAAACCTGGGCTTTCCTCTTGTGGGCTTCTAAATGATTCTTTAATTCCTCAAAAATCATAATTGTTGGGTCTCCTTCTCCATTAAACATTGGACCTGACAAAAATAGAGAAAAAAGCAATAAAAATCTAATATTTATTCAGATAAAGCATAGCATGATGGTAGAAAATGATGCATAAATGACTCCAATCATTAATATTACACCTCTAATGGTAAAAATTCTCTTAGATCCCCAACGAGTCTAGTCTCACTTGTTATTCTCGTTAACAGAATAGTAGGTCCATCTAAAAAGCACTGTTAGGTTAATATTACACCTTTAATAGTGTTTCCATCAAATCCCCAACTGAGTCCCAATTATGTTAATACTAAACCTCTGATGAATACTTAGTTATAATCCTCTGTGGGGATGAAAACTTCACTTGTCATTCTCATTCATGGATTGACAAGTCCACAGAAACTATCCCACTCATGTCAAGTTAATATCACACTTCTGACAGTAATCTTAAATTCCTGAAATAGAATTTTTTTCCCAACTTTGACTTGCTAAGTTAATTATCGTATTTCTAGCAAGTCAAGAGTTCCTACTTCTATTTGTCTGATTTTCAATGCAAAATGGAATTCAAGACATATAAGAAGACAAAAAAAGTGTTAATTTTATTAATATTCAAACATATGAAAGTGATACATGGCGCTCTCTTATAAAATAAGATTGAGTGTTATAATAAAGGAGTGCAAAGATGTCCCTCTCAAACAGTGAAAGGTTGCACTCACTCCTTAAAACATCTACGCCACTCCAGATTCAAGATGTTTGGAAGAACGCTGAAGAAAAGTTTCTCTTTTCCTCCACTGAATCATATCACAGTTAATTAGTGTTGAGACATCGAGTGCTGGTTACATCACGATGCATGATGTAAACATTGAAGAAGCTCATCGCTAACTAAGAACAATAGTGTTTCTCGAGGTCGAAATGCAGGGGAGCATTCTGATTTCACCCGACCAACTGGTGTGGTCATAATCCTTCTTCCACCAGAAAGCTGAATCTTCCTTGATCAAAATTGGCAAAGGGAGGATCCGAGACTTTACTGGTGACGTCCTCTTTCCTGTGACCTTCAAGGCTGCCATACCCACTGTGACCATGATGAACCCGGGGCATTGCTAGTGCGTCATGTCCAATAAGGCCTTAACAGATATCAGTAACTGCGTGAATCCTCCTCGCCCATGGATAGGAGATCTGACTTCCCGAGAGCTCGAACGTGCTGGCTGGTCCAAATAGTCTCCCATGAACCAAGCTTGCCTATGAACAGGAGCTCTGACTTCTCGAGCGCTCACCAATTGAAAAAGCTGGTTGGTCGAAATATTCTCCCATGAGCCCAGCAAATACACAGAAGACTGACTGAGGCTGCCAGAACCTGCAAGGAACAAAAACCAAAAGGTTAAATTTTTGCGAAGATAGGAACAGAAAATCTGAGGTGCAAACGCGAAACTGAAGTCATGAACTCCAAGCGCGAAGTTAACAGATGCAGAGAATATGGATCCAAATAAAGTCTATTTTTTAAACTTACGTTCGAGATGTGAGACGTGAGGCATAAATCAAGAATGCAGACGCGGGTCTTAAAAACTGCTCGAGGTGACTCCAAGACACAAAGGTCACCACACTCGCGTCTGAGACACAGGGGCGGCCACATCCACATCCAGAGGTCTCAAAAGAGCTAGAATTCTCTAAGTCAAGAACCCTCGCATTTCAAGATCCAAACACAGAGTTTATCACACTCGCGTTTGAAGAACTTGTGACTTAGAGTTTAAAGTTAATAAGCTCGTACTTCATCAAGAAGTCAAAAAGATGCGTCTACCGAACACAGTCGCATCAATCAGATTTCAAAAGGAGATCAAGAGAGGGAATCTCATCAATGGACGGGAAAGACAGAACTTCATGGGGACTGAGTATTTCATGGCAATAGATAGTTCCTACCCGGGGAAGAATTCTCTAGAAGGTGTGAAATTACACCTAGAAGGGGAGTGAATAGGTGTAAGGCTAATCAATTCAATATTCAATGCAAAATAAAATAAGATGATGCAACCGATCACTCTAAATAAGACTAGAAGCCAAATTCCCCGTGAAGGGCTCTGAACTTCTCCTCGTAATTCCTCTAGATAAGAGTTTGAGGTGCGTAATTGCTATCTTGTTGTGATGAGTATAGATCGACAATAATGAATGAATAAAAAGCAAATAACTAGAGACAAGAAAGCAATCACAAACAAGAAGATTTATTTCGAGGTTCGAGCTACTGCTCTACGTCCCCACATACACCACCGTGAAGGATTTCCCAATCCACTATAGAACCTTCCACAAAAGGATTACAACCACATGAAGTACACAACTCCCCAATACACTCCTTTAGTTCAGAGGTAGCGTAACAACAATGAAACAATATCTGGGTGATCAAAAGACCACAAACTCTCCCTTGAAAAACTCTCTTAAAAAATCCTATAGAGTAAAATATAAATTTAAAGTACAAGAATTTGTAAGTGATAGTAAAACCAGAAGAGAGATTTTGAGAACCAAAAAACTTGAAATAGATTTTTGAAAATAAAAACACAAAACTAAAACTTGAAAACTCTCTCTCTTGAAACCCAAAACTTGATTTTTCAAATAGAATTGTTGTTGTTGTAATAAACTCAACCCTAATGACCCCTTTATATAGGTTTTAAGAAGAGCAAACTTAGAATAGTTTTATCAGATTTAAAAGGAATAAATTGACTCTTAAAATTCAACAAAACATGTTCCAAAAACATGTTAAAAATCAGCCTCCAGAAAATTAGCCATTCTGCCAATTTGGCAGACTGTTAGTCAAATGTGAGTACAGTTTACAGGCCTAAAATGTGAGCATTCAGAAATAAGTATGTAGGACTTATTTGTAACTTTAAGTCTTATTTTTAATACAACTTAAATCAACTAAATATCAATTCTGAATAGAAAGTTATCAATAAAATACTGAAAGGTGTCAAATCAAAAACTGTAAACTGTTTTCAGAAAATAACATACTTCAACCAATATTTGACATCTTCAATATTTGAATCAGAAACTGATTATTTAATAAGCCCTGAAAGTTATCTTTGAAATGCAATTTAAATCATGTTATTTGAATATAAGAATAAAAAGTTATGATAAGAAATGTAAAAGGGTGTCGAGCAGATCAGCAGAAAAAAATGGTTAAAATTCAAAACCCGATATATGTGTACTTGAAATTCAAAAGCGGTTAAAACAAAAACCAAACATATTGAACTTATGTGTGTGTGTAAACTTGAGCTTCAAAAATATATTTCACCCTTTAACAAACTAAATTAAATACAAACCGAAGTCTTCTTGTAGAACTCCTTTTCCAAGTCGACTAGATCCAAACACGATCCAACGAGCTTGACTCCAACCGAGTGCTAAATACGATCTTGCCAAGCGAACTCTTGAATCTATATGTGTTAGCTCCAAAACTCTTTTGTTGAAGCTAGACACCTACTAATATCTTGATTAATAACTGAAACTATATAAATACAAGATCATTAGTAAACTATAACTACATGAGTTAATCATCATCAAAACTAGAGTGATGGGCCTTTGGGCAATAATCTTTCCTTTTTTATGATGACAAAACTCATGGAGTTATATATGCATGGATTAAAGTTAAGTTTCATAGAAGCTTCCCCTTAACTCGTTCATAGCAATAAACATAAAGATATTCAATGAAATGCATGAACTAAACAAAATATATATGCATAAACAACGATATAAACATGCATATATAAACTCTCTAAATTCTTCTCTTCCTTTTTGTCAATTCATCAACAAAGGGGTGAGGACAATCAAATAATAAAGATGTATATGCGATATACATTTATGAAGAGGAGAGACGTTAAGTTAGCTCCCCCTGCATACATGCATTACATGAAGAAGGGATAACTAGACCCTAACCTGCATAAAGTATAATATATAATGCATAAATAGAGATGTTAAGCTCCCCCTACACACGTGTATCACATAAAGAAGAGAAGTCAGGCTCCTCAATATGTTTAATACACTTCAAGATGAATCTATATATGGAGGAGATGTTAAGCTCCCCTTGCATATAGGTAATACATATTTAAAGATTTTGAAAACACTTTTTAAAACAAGTTTTTCTTTTGTAGTACTTAAAATAAAATTCTGAAATTTCTTAAGTCAACAAAATAAATTTTGATACCAATAAAGTCAAATAGTAGTTGACACAAACAAATGTTGGTACCATTAGAAATTTTTTTTTTAAGATACCAATATTAGATTTTGATGCCTATTAAAGGTGAAACATGAAGTACATTTTGATATCAAATAATACCAATTGACATTAATATATAAGCTTGTAAAGATGCCAATTAACTTTTAGAATAAAATCAAGCTTAACATAAACATAATTTGTGCTTTAAGAATGTAAAGATATTGTAAAACAAGCACAATCAAATTATATATATGTATGTATGAAAATGAAAATACTAATTGAAATTAATACTAATTGAAATTTGAAACATACATATATAAGAAACACAAATATGAGTATATGATCGGGGGAAAACCGTGCACAAAAAGTGTATGTTTTGAAATGAAAATTTAAAGTGTGTGTGCTTTGGCTTCCTCGATACTTCCGTTATAGCATAGAGGCTAAAACGAGTCGAATCCACAAGGATGGGAGGTGACAGAAACTTTACCGGTTGATTCACGTGTTTGTTAAAGATTCTTCAAAGTTTTAAAGAATGAAAAGAAAAGAAAGAAAAGAATGAAAAGAGAAGTATGGTGAAACAAGAAGAAGTGGGAAACATAGAAAAGAATATGTTTGTGGTTTTTGAAATATTTCTAAACAAAGTGAAAAAGAAAAAAAACTCATGGCACTAACTACTAATGACTCCACTAACATGCTAACCTTTTAGTGATAGTTGCCTCACATGTATCATTGGCCATCACTAGTCCTTGGTTCAAGAGCGATTCAAAGCATGACCCATATGTAACTCATCACAACCCAACTCATCAAACAAGTGCAAGATATACTTAAACCATCAATACTATAGAAAAGTAAGCATGGATTAAAGTAATGTTAGCTTGTTAGTGATTAGGAAGTTAGAGTGTTAGATCCATCATCATGAGCCATCAATGGCTCTTGCAAGAGCAAGGCCAAACCGAGGCTATTAGATTCATGTGGATTATCATAAAAGAAGTTAGCAAGTTAGTGGTTTATAGTTAGTTACCATGAGAGAAAAGTTAGCTACACATGTAAAAGGATTGGAGAGAAGAAAACATAGACAGGTAAAGAAAGCACCTTTCATAGATTGTCACCTTCTATTACAAGCACTCTTGCATTCCAAGCATGTATCACTCTCTCTCCCTATTTCAAGATCTACAAAATGAAAAATACAATGGAGGAAGAAGAACTAACCTAAACTAAACTGCCCTAAACTACAACATGAAGATGAAACTACTTGTAAAACTGTGCATATATTTGCTCTGAAAACCCAGGGGGGTATTTATAGCCACCAGGGAAGAGGGGGGTCACGGGACAGGCCCTAGTCCAAAATGCGGCCAGGGCCGCGGCCATACTGCGCGCGGTCCCGTCTGTTCTCTGTCAGGCCCTGTGCCCAGTTTCTTCTTTGCAGCCCCCTGGTTTTCACAGAATCAGCTCTCTAGGTCAATGGCTATCTTTAATAGGCTTTTATTCACCAATTATATGGTGATTTAGAGTCTTCTTCTCATTGCACACCATGGACCTAGAATCAAGTAAGTAAAGCTTTATTAGCAGAATTTAATATGAAATTAATGTGAAAATGTGGTACAAATTATGCAAAATTAGAGACTAATCACACCCCCACACTTATCTTTTGCTTGTCCCGAGCAAAACAAAAAACTAAGGAATTATTACACCACTTTCGCAGGTGACGCGATTGCACTGAGCATGGCAACAAGCCATTAAACCTCTAAGTTTCCCCTAGAGGAGGAGTTTCGTCTCTTGAGGGTTTTTAGCGGATTACACCCACAAAATCCATAAAGAAAGAAATTAAATGTTAGTATTTTGAAGACGATTTTTGAAATAAAGAAAAGTGTTGAAGTATTTTTGTGAAAATATAAGTGATCTAAGGTCATAAGTTAACCAAAAATTGTTCTTTCTTAAACTAAGTCAAAATGTAAAAAAAATCTTGTTATAAATTAAATGTAAGAATTTAAAATTGAATTGACTCTTTGATCTTTCATAAAATTCTTAGAAAATATGCACTTTGTGGACTGTAAAGATTTTTGGGATATCGACTCTAACTTTTATACCATTTATTTATATTATATATTATTATTATTATTATTATTTCTTCTTCTTTTTTCTCTTCCCTTAGTTTTCTTAGGCTTTCTTATTTACCCGGGTAGTGAGCCTTTAGCCGGTGACTCCCAAACCAGATGGTCTTACGGCACCAGATGAGAAAACATCCCTCAGACTTAAGCACTCTAGTAAAAAAGGCCATAAAACTAAAGGGGATTATTTTATTTTTGTCTACCGTTTTAGGTATGAATAATCATGCTTCCTGAGACATAATCACCCAACTTCAATAAGTGATTTTTATTTATCATAATTTTTTTAATATATATATTTTTATGGTATTTTTAGTCTTTGTTTCAATCCCAAAATTGTGTAAGTGTGAAGTGCATAAATCTAAGACAAAAAATTCAAAATCAAATTATCTTTTCAGTCTTACTTTATTATCCTAAAATTTAAACAAGATCTATTATTTTGGCTTAGTTTAAAATTTCATAACTTTAGGTCTTCCTAATTCCTAAGATAATCTTAATTTTCTTAAAAATAAATCAAAACTATTTTCTTGTTTCAAAAAGTTTTGTAAAAAGAAAAGAAAATTTTTTTTAAAAGAAGTGTAAAAGAAAGAAAATGTAAAACTAACTATGTTAGTAAACCCTCCCCTATACTTATCCACGCATTGTCCTCAATGCATCGTGAATGTGTGATTGAGATTTTCCTGCACACAAAATATAATATATCAGATTTAAGAATTAGAGATGTGCAAGGTGCTCAATTCTATCCGCTGTAGCAATGGCTATGCGGGTCGTGATCCTCAGGGAGGGACTAGCGATGGAAGCTTGTTTAGTAAGTTATCTCTTTTTTACTTATTTTGTTATTTACAATGGTATTTACAATGAGAAGTGTGGTATTTACAATGAGAAGTGTGAAAGAAATTGGAAAGATGTGGAGTTGGTTATCTAAACTAAAGAAAGAAAAGAAAATTATAAACTAAAAAAAAACACGTACCTACTTCTTCTGCCCTGTTTACCTTTGATCCGTTACAACGACTTACCTTGTCTTTGAAGGCATTCAAGCATGGCGTATAGGATCTTCTCCCTTCTCGATCTACACTACGAAAAGAAAAGACAAACTATACTAGCAAGAGAGGGCTTGTTCATCACCATAGGCCATCAAGGGCACTTCTTTGGCTAAGCAGTCTCGAAGCGATCAGATCTCATGGTTTGCAAGACATCAGAGAGAAAATAAAATAAAACAAGAATAAAAAAACAAAAATAAAATAAGAATAGAAGAACAAAAACAAACCTTGAGTTGATTCTATTAACAATGGAAGAAAAGTTTGACTTACACCGATGTCACCTCAGTACAAGCATGAACTCCTTCCTCCATGAAAGCATCCTCTACTCTCAGTTACATAAAAAAATAAAAATTACAAAAAAAGAAAAATAAAAACCTAAACTATAAACTAGCCTAAAAACCCTAGATTTAGCTCTGTAGTTCGTTGGATGCCCTTCTCTGTTGCTCTGCAGGGGTATTTATAGGAGCTGGAAGAAGTAGAGTCCCAGTACGACTCCTCGACGAAACCTGATCGCCAGCCTTATTTGGATTGCCTGCGGAAACGCGGCTTGGGCCGCGTTTCTGCGGCCAAGTAGTGTCTGCTGGCCACGCGCTTTCGCGCGTGGCCTCTTCTGGTCCGTCCATCTGGGTTTATCCTTCTGGAAGTTGTATCCTGACTCTTTATTTTGAGATTTTCGGGATAACTTGGGAAGCAAGCTACCCTAAATCCAAATCTTCCAATATCTTTTAACAACGAATTTGTTATCTTTGCACTCTCCTTCTTTGGCTTTTATCCTCATCCTGCAAGCATTTAGGGTTGAATAGAAGTCTATCCTTCCCTCTTCTTTTAGTATTTGCAACTATTGCCCTTAGTAATTGCAACTTTGATATTTGATAATTGCAACTTTTGCATTGGGCTTGAACATGGGCTTTTGGGCTTCTTTTAAGGCTTTATTCCTTTATTTTTATTACTCAAGGCCTGCACACAATAAATAATAAAATATTAGTAATAGTGCATGATTATTGAATAAATATGAAAATGTGATAGTAAATGTGATGACAATTATGTATTTTTTACTACCTATCACACCCCCACACTTATCTTTTTGCTCGTCCTCGAGTAAAAATCAAAAAGAAAAAGAAAAACTAAACTAGCTAACTCACTTTCGTTGGAATCACAGTTGCACTTAGCATGTGCAATAAGCCGTTAAACCCCTAGGTTACCCTAAAGGACGAGTGTTGTCTCGTGAGGGTTTTCAGCGGATTACACCTACAAAATCCATAAAAAGAAAAATATTTGAAATATGTTTGAAGAGACTAAGTAATCTATAAGTTTTTAGGATCCTCATTTTTATTCATTCTTAAACTTAGTCTTTATATAATAAATTGTTATCCATTTTAGGTAAGAACAAAATTGAATTTTTGTATAGTCTTTTTCGTTACCAAAAGTCATATGCATCCTTGTGAATCTTTACTAGGAATTCCTTAAATTGGACTCTCATGCCTCTTTATTATTATTATTTTTTTCTCTTTTTTTTTTAATATGTATAACTCATCTAATTTTCTTTCGTGTAAGCATCAAGGCTTCTTGAGGCCCTCATACCTAACTAATTGACTATTATGTTGGCCCAAAGGCCCTCCACTCTAGTTTTGGTGATGATCAACTCATATAGTTATGTTTACTAATAATCTTGTGATTTTAAGTTTCAGATCATTAGCAAGATATTAGTTGGTGATTAGCTTCAACAAGGTGTTTGGAAGCTTATCATGGTGATTCCGGTGCCAAAGCTTAAAGATCATACCTTTACACTCGGTGGATCGCGTTTGGGAGCAAGTCTTCTTGATGACTCAAAGACTTAGGTATCCTAGTTTAGATAGTGTGTTTAGATCCATTTGTAAAGATTAGTATAGTTGATATGCTCAAGTACACATACACACACATTTCATGATTTGGATTTTGGTTTTCATGAATAGTTTGATCAAAACAAGTTTACATGTTTTATATGTATATTAGATGTGCTCTATATACATACATGCTTATATGACTTATACAAACTTAGTTTGACGTACCTATTCATGTAGTTTTATGTTTTGGTATAAAACATATTTTTTGAAATCAAAGAACAAAAACTGTGATATATTTTGTGAATGTATATTGGACCTATGTCCATATGCATCATGCTTAATAATGTTCAAATATCATGTTTTTGTATTTCTATAAAGTTTTAGGAAAATCAGATTTCCTATTGAAAAATCAAGGTTGATAAAAATACAAGTTTTGGTTTTTGATAAAATTGGCAAGACACAAAAATGAATTGATATGATTGATATATGTCTTGAAAATTTTTATCACATGTTTATGTTTCAATATAAAATGTTAAAATAAGTTTTATAGAATTTTCAGAAAAAGATAAAAGATTTTTATAAAATATTTTTCCCAAATTTTCTGATCTTATTTTTGTGCTGACAGGTTGGTCGGTCGACCGGGACGGTCGACCGCACCAAGGGACGGTCGACCGCACTGGTCGACCGACGTGCACAGACTTGTGCACGTCTGCAGCACAGTGGTCCGGTCGACCGGACGGTCGACCGCTGCAGAGAGTTCTGCTCTCTGTTAGTTTGGGTCGACCGGGCGGTCGACCGGTAGCTCCGACGGATCAAAATATGACCGTTGGACGGTCGACCGGCCGGTCGACCGTTGCCTGTCAGAGCTGCCAGCTCAGCTCTAACGGCTAGTTTCTGTTTTGGCCTATATAAACCCCATCTCTTTGGGATTTTGGCTAAGGTTTTCAAGGAGAAAAATTCCAGACTTTCTCTAGTGTTTAAAAGAGTTTTAAAAGAGTTTTTAAGTCAAAAAGATTTCATCTTATTTGTTTTTGGGTTTTTGGAAAATCAAAGAAAGCTAGGGTTTTGGGAGATTGTTTTGTTTTTTGTTTTCTATCATTTACAAGTGATTTCCCAAGTAGATTTTCTTTGTTGCTGGTTTCCAAAAACACCTTGTTTCCACACTTGAGCTATCACCTATCCTAATCTATTAGGATCTTGTTTTTGTGGAAAAAGAAAAGAGAAAAGAAAGAAAGATTGTGTTTGTGGTCTTTGTAACCACTTATTGTAAACCCTCCTTGCTTTTGTGAATCCCTCTTCGGTAGAGGTGATCGGAGTGGTATTGTTTTGGATCCCTCTTAGGTAGAGGTGATTGTGTTGGTTGTGAGCCTCTTCGGTAGAGGTGGTTGTTGGTTGGTTGTTGGCCTCGGTGGAGGTTGTTGTTTGAGAGAGGAGTTTGGTACTCCTAGTGTTGTAACAAATCCTCTTCGGTAGAGGTTCCCTCGGTGGGAGATAGTGGATTGGAAATCCTACACGGTGGTGTAGGCGGGGATGTAGAGCAAGGTGCTCGAACCTCGAAACATATCTTAGTCTTTGCGATTGATCCATTGTCTCTCTAACTCTCTCTCATTTATTTTGTGTAAAGCATCATTCATAACATCATAATCATATTTGCTTGTGTTGAGCATAATTCATATTGCCATATCTATTTGCTTGTGTTGTGCCTTGTATATTTCATATTGCTATATCTTGTATATGCTTGGTTGTTTGTGTGTGCCTCACTTGTACCTAATCAACAAGAGCTTCACATAGCGCCTCAACCCATTCAAGGGGAATCAAGAGGAGATAGTCCAGAGCCCTTCACGGGGAATTCGGCTACACTTGTTGATTGTACTAAGTGTGTTGCAAGATTTGCATTAGCTTCTGCATTTAGCGCACATAGTTTTGCATTTGTATTCTAGATTAGCAATTACACCTATTCACCCCCCCTCTAGGTGTCTTTTCAATTGGTATCAGAGCGGGTGCTCCTGATACTTAGGCTTAACATCCTAGGAGTGAGATCCATTTGTTTGCTAATCTTTTGTTTGCATTTGCTTGTTTGCACACATACAGTTTACCATGGCCTTCATGACCCCACCTATGTTTGACCCTTCCAACATTCATGTTTGGAAGATTAGGATGACTGTTTATTTACAAACCCTAGGTCATAAAGTTTACCTTGCCATTACCAAGGAATCCTTCCTTAGTGATCGCAATCATATAGGGGCCAATGCACAAGCCCTTGAGGCCATTAGAAGCACTTTATCCAAAGATTATCTTTTATGTGTTTCTAACTTTGATTCCGCTTTTGTAGTGTGGAATAAATTGACAACAACCACCACCTCGGAGCTTCAAGTGCAAATTCAAGAAGAGGAATCTAGTGGAGAATTCGAACCACAACAATGCTATATGGTCCAAGGGAATGACTCCCTTGAGGTACACTCGGAAACTCAACTAGATAGTAATGATTGTGCTAGTTCTTCAAATGATTATGTTGATTCCCATGCTTTGAATGAAGAACTATCCATAGTTTGTGAAAATTAATAGAAAACTATAAAGTTTTGAAAAAGAAGAGTCTAGGCATTAATAATGAAAATAAAAATTTGATTGCTAGACTTGATGTTGTTTTGCAAGAGAAAGAGGAGATTGCTAATGAGAGGGATTCATTAAAATCTCAACTTGATCTTGCACTTAAAGAAAATGAGTTTTTGAAAAATAAAAATGATTGCCATGTTCTTTTGAAGAAAAATGATAACTTGTCTTCAAAAGTTGATTTTATTTTAAAAGAGAATGTTGATTTGAAAAATAAAATTATTTTCATTTCAAATGATTTAGATGTGTGTTTGAAGAAAAATATTGTTTTGAAAAATAAGATTGATGAACATGTTTGCCATGCTAGTGTTGCTTCTTCATCTAATCTACCTAATGCATGTACCTCTTCTTCTAGGATTAATGATGATATTTGTTTGCTAAAGAAGAGTGTAGATTGTTTGGGCTCCACTTTGAGCCAATGTGCCATGAACCATACACGCTTGGAATCCTTGGTTCGAAAGAAACAAGTTCCATACTTTATGCATGCACACCCATCACGGCATACACATGCTCCTCACGGACACCATCACACGTATGCTCATGTGTACACTTGTACACATTGTGGTCGTAAGGGCCACCTTGCTAAATTTTGCTATGATAGATTACATGTTGATAATTTAGCAAAGAAATTTGTTTGGGTTAGAGAAGGGACTAACCCCCATGGACCCAAAAGAGTATGGGTACCAAAGACCACCCCTCCAATTTTTGATGTAGGTGTGGGCTCTCACATGACGTGAGAGTGGCCGTACCTTGGAGTGGATGCGTTCCGAGCTTCATGGAAATCAATTGGATGCATCACTTTCAAGGGAAGATTTGGTGGAGATGACCACCATGTTTTGGAGACATGGAAAGTTGCTTCTTCGGTTTTGGTAACTATCCTAACTCCTCATTTATTGTTTACATGCTTTCAATATTCATGTTTATAGCATGTTTTTGATGTCTATGGATTAGTATGTTCATTCCATGTTTATTAGATCCTTGACATACATGTATAGTATTTGAGACACACATGCTTATTTGAATCATACTTAGTGTTCTCACTTTTTGTTTAGCTATAATGTACATCATGAATCTAATACATGTGAATTTACATAGTAATCATGTTTTAGTTTTCTCATGATGATTTTTTGTTGTTTTATGCTTTATGTGGTATAAACTAGTTTAGATGTAGATTTTATCAAAACTTGCATGTATGCATGTACACATAGTGAGAACAAATTGACTTTTATATGTTTGCACTTCATGCTCATTTGTACCCACTATATGCACATGTATAAGCTAGTTTTGATGATTCCTTCATTTATACTTGCTATGGCTATTTTCATGTTTTTACTTCATGTATATGTATTTTGAATTCAAACCTAATAAATATACATGTATACCCATGAGTCTTTTGCCTTCATGCAAATACCTTTAATAGACTCGTTTACGGTTGGGATATGTATGTATATTGTTAAATTTGGATGAATCATACATATACCTAGAAGTTTGATAAAAGAATTTTTGATGAATCTTTGCTTGTTTTATATAGCAAAATAATATTCGTGTTTGTTTTGATACTTCATGTTTTGAATATATGTTTAGATGTTAGTTTTCATTAAGACTAGGATTTATATTTGTACATATGATGGGCTACAAATAAATCTATATATGTTTGGGATTGAATGCTTGTTTGTTCCCATTAGATGTGCTAGTATAGTCTAGTTTTGATGATTCATACATTTTAAACTTGTATTCCATTTTTGGTATTTGTTTTATGATTATGAGTTTTCATTTCATGTATATGTGTATTTTGCCAAACTTGAAGATATACATGTATACCCCTTGAGTCATTTGCCTTTCATGCAAATATCTATTATGGACTCAAAGTGTGTTTAAGGGATATGTATGTATACTTCTTGTGTTGACAAATCATACATATACCTTGAAAAGAATTGGTATCAAATTGTTTTAATGAAAAGCTAAATTTTCATACTTTTCATGCTTTTCATGTTTTCTTTGAATTGGTATTTAAACTTCATGTATATGTTTACCTTGTCCAAACTATTAGATATACATGAATATCCTTTTTGAGCCACGTGCCTTCATGCATATATCCTTGTGGACTCGTTTGTATCTTGGATATGTATGTATACTTTGGTTTGTATTAGACATACATATGCCTTGAAGATTAAATAATATTAATTTTTAGTTTTCTTGTTTAAAGGAATAATTGAACTTAATTGAACAAATTTTCATGATTGTGATCTCCATACTTGACTTGTACACTCACATTTATTATTTGCTCATGTTTTGTTTTCATGAGACATTTTTATGCTTAATTGGATTAGAGTGTTGATTATCATGTGGATTTCATTTTATGAAAAATGATTTGTATTTATTCCTTGCTTGAAGGATTTCGTACTAGTTAACAAAACTTTTCATTTTAACTAGTTCATATTCTTCGTTATAATATGAGATATACACTTGACCCTATTCATTCAATTGGTATCATTGAACACTTCTAATTGGTATCAATTTTTGATCTTTTTGTATACTCATATATGTTTTGTATATGTATGCTTACTCTTTTAAGAATATCAATGTCAATTGGTATCTAATTTTCATACGTATATATACTTGTTTATGCTAAGCTTTAAAAAAAAAAATTTCTATTGTTTGATTTGTTTTCAATTGGTATCATAACAAGCTTATGCATATGTTTAGTTGGTATTTCATAAAGGGGGAGAAAATTTGATGTTGTCTTTCAATTGGTATTTGATTTCCACTCCCTTGCTTTATGTTAAAATATAATTTCAAATTGGTATCATATGTTTAAAAGAACACATTTCTCTTAATGATATCAAGATGTTTATGTTAAATGTTTTAAATTGGTATCTCAAAATTTTGTTTAAGAAAAACATATTTATTTTACATTGCCTATATGTGTATAAATTCATGTTGAGTGTATCTTGTATTGAAGAGCTTGACAACTCTTCTTTATGTGGTACACGTGTGTAGGGGGAGCTTCACATCTCCTTTTATGCATTACATATTTTGTGTTATGTGAATTAGGGCGTGTTTTCCTTTCTTCATGTAACTCATATGTGTAAGGAAGCTAACTTAGCGTCTTCCTCTTCATGAATGTATATAGCATATAACATTTATTAATCTTTGTTTATCTTCATTTGGTATCAAGATGCTTCATTGACATTTTTTAATTGATATCATATTTGTAGTCACCCCTTATTGACTTTGTTTTTGTTTTAGACAAAAAGGGGGAGACCATTGTTTGCATTGTTTTGATTGACACAAAAAGGGGGAGAAAAATTTTTACCCCTCATTTTATTTATAGTTTTTGAATGTTTACCCCTTTGTTGATGATTGACAAAAAGGGGGAGAATTATTTGTGAGTTTTATATATATGCATAGTTATGTTTTTTGCATATATTAAGTTTAATATAGTTTAATGTATGTTTATTGGTATCTAGAGCATCTAAAAAATGTTTATTTGTTAATTGGTATCTAGAGCATGCTTTGCTTTATATATTTCATTGGTATCTAGAACCTTTATTGTTTATGCATATTTGTGCATTCATGTTTTTAAGAGCCTTCATTGCATATTATTATGTTTATTTGTTTATGCATGAGTTAAGGGGGAGCTTCTTTGAAGCTTATCTTTAATCCATGCATATATAACTCCATGAGTTTTGTCATCATCAAAAAGGGGGAGATTGTTGGCCCAAAGGCCCTCCACTCTAGTTTTGATGATGATCAACTCATGTAGTTATATTTACTAATAATCTTGTGATTTTAAGTTTCAGATCATTAGCAAGATATTAGTTGGTGATTAGCTTCAACAAGGTGTTTGGAAGCTTATCATGGTGATTCCGGTGCCAAAGCTTAAAGATCATACCTTTACACTCGGTGGATCGCGTTTGGGAGCAAGTCTTCTTGATGACTCAAAGACTTAGGTATCCTAGTTTAGATAGTGTGTTTAGATCCATTTGTAAAGATTAGTATAGTTGATATGCTCAAGTACACATACACACACATTTCATGATTTGGATTTTGGTTTTCATGAATAGTTTGATCAAAACAAGTTTACATGTTTTATATGTATATTAGATGTGCTCTATATACATACATGCTTATATGACTTATACAAACTTAGTTTGACGTACCTATTCATGTAGTTTTATGTTTTGATATAAAACATATTTTTTGAAATCAAAGAACAAAAACTGTGATATATTTTGTGAATGTATATTGGACCTATGTCCATATGCATCATGCTTAATAATGTTCAAATATCATGTTTTTGTATTTCTATATAGTTTTAGGAAAATCAGATTTCCTATTGAAAAATCAAGGTTGATAAAAATACAAGTTTTGGTTTTTGATAAAATTGGCAAGACACAAAAATGAATTGATATGATTGATATATGTCTTGAAAATTTTTATCACATGTTTATGTTTCAATATAAAATGTTAAAACAAGTTTTATAGAATTTTCAGAAAAAGATAAAAGATTTTTATAAAATATTTTTCCCAAATTTTCTGATCTTATTTTTGTGCTGACAGGTTGGTCGGTCGACCGGGACGGTCGACCGCACCAAGGGACGGTCGACCGCACCGGTCGACCGACGTGCACAGACTTGTGCACGTCTGCAGCACAGTGGTCCGGTCGACCGGACGGTCGACCGCTGCAGAGAGTTCTGCTCTCTGTTAGTTTGGGTCGACCGGGCGGTCGACCGGTAGCTCCAACGGGTCAAAATATGACCGTTGGACGGTCGACCGGCGGTCGACCGTTGCCTGTCAGAGCTGCCAGCTCAGCTCTAACGGCTAGTTTCTGTTTTGGCCTATATAAACCCCATCTCTTGGGGATTTTGGCTAAGGTTTTCAAGGAGAAAAATTCCAGACTTTCTCTAGTGTTTTAAAGAGTTTTAAAAGAGTTTTTTAAGTCAAAAAGATTTCATCTTATTTGTTTTTGGGTTTTTGGAAAATCAAAGAAAGCTAGGGTTTTGGGAGATTGTTTTGTTTTTTGTTTTCTATCATTTACAAGTGATTTCCCAAGTAGATTTTCTTTGTTGCTGGTTTTCAAAAACACCTTGTTTCCACACTTGAGCTATCACCTATCCTAATCTATTAGGATCTTGTTTTTGTGGAAAAAGAAAAGAGAAAAGAAAGAAAGATTGTGTTGTGGTCTTTGTAACCACTTATTGTAAACCCTCCTTGCTTTTGTGAATCCCTCTTCGTTAGAGGTGATCGGAGTGGTATTGTTTTGGATCCCTCTTAGGTAGAGGTGATTGTGTTGGTTGTGAGCCTCTTCGGTAGAGGTGGTTGTTGGTTGGTTGTTGCCTCGGTGGAGGTTGTTGTTTGAGAGAGGAGTTTGGTACTCCTAGTGTTGTAACAAATCCTCTTCGGTAGAGGTTCCCTCGGTGGGAGATAGTGGATTGGAAATCCTACACGGTGGTGTAGGCGGGGATGTAGAGCAAGGTGCTCGTACCTCGAAACATATCTTGGTCTTTGCGATTGATCCATTGTCTCTCTAACTCTCTCTCATTTATTTTGTGCAAAGCATCATTCATAACATCATAATCATATTTGCTTGTGTTGAGCATAATTCATATTGCCATATCTATTTGCTTGTGTTGTGCCTTGTATATTTCATATTGCTATATCTTGTATATGCTTGGTTGTTTGTGTGTGCCTCACTTGTACCTAATCAACAAGAGCTTCACATAGCGCCTCAACCCATTCAAGGGGAATCAAGAGGAGATAGTCCAGAGCCCTTCACGGGGAATTCGGCTACACTTGTTGATTGTACTAAGTGTGTTGCAAGATTTGCATTAGCTTCTGCATTTAGCGCACATAGTTTTGCATTTGTATTCTAGATTAGCAATTACACCTATTCACCCCCCCTCTAGGTGTCTTTTCATATTAGATGTGTTAGTACATATCTAATTAATTTTTCTTAGTTTCCTTAGGCTTTCTAATCCACCCATGTAGCGAACATAAAGTCGGTGGCTCCCAAACTAGTTTGTCTTAGAGCACCGGGTGAGAAAACACCGCGCGGACTTAAGGATTCGAGTGAACTAGGCCACAAAACTAAGGGCTATATTTCATAAAATCACCTTTAGGCGTGAATACTTATGCTTCTTGAGGCACATGTATCCAGCTTAATCAGTGAATTTTTTTTTTTTTTAGTATTATTTATTATAGGGCACAAGAGTCTTTGTCTTAGAATCCTAGATATGTAAATGTATTAGGTATGCATATTTCATTGAGGTAAAAATCAAGACTAATTACTTATTCAATTTTTCCTCCTATATCTAAAAATTCAACAATTTATTTATTTTGACCAAGTTTTTAGAAATCCTAATCATGATTTTCCTAATTCTTAGGACTAACTTAGATTTTTTTCAAAAGATAAGTCAAAATATTGTCCTTTTTTTTATTTTTTATTTTTTTTATTAGCAAATTTTTGTTAGTTTCTTCCTATGTTAGTATGTTAGTAAAGCCTCCGCCCACACTTATCATGCATTGTCCTCAATGTATGAATGTATGCATGTATGCATGAAAAAGAAGAAAGGGAAGGCAGATGTTACCTCAAGGTGGTGGTTCCGGTGGTGGTCTAATTGGGCCAAGCGTTGTTACCCAATAAAGATAATGTGGTATTTCACGGGACCTATCTTTATTGACCTCTTTTCTATTTACATGTTTATAGTCCCCAGTATGAATAGGATCATGGAAGATCCTCTCGTGAAACTTACTTCCTTTACATGACCAGTCCTGGAAAATCATCACAGAGTCATGGTCTATACCTATGTCCAACAAAAGAATGTGACTTGGTAGAATGGTTGATTTGGACTCAAGAATGATAGGTGCAGGAACTAATATCGACTCAGGAAGGTGACTTAAGTCAAGTAAAGGTTCAGGAGTCGAGCTAGGTTCAAGAAGTGGGTCCAAATCAAGAAGTTGAAACGCAAGTCCACAATCATTTTCCCACAATAGAATGTGACTCACTATTGGTGATTCAAGCTCAGGAATGATAGGTGTGGGAATCAAAACTGACTCTAAAAGATTACCTAAGTCGGGTAATAAAACAGGAGTCAATATTGATTCGGGAATTTGAACTTGATCACAACAAATTTGAGAATCAAGGTCACATATCTCATTAGGTTCAATCTCATAAAAATGAGAACTTGCCAATTGTCAATGGGACTTTCAAAAGTATGAAATTGGTCAAGTTCAATATGATGATCATCAAAAAATGGGTGATTTAATTTCATGATCTATGTGTACGGGAATAAATGTTGGCTCAGAAAATTGGTCCAAATTGGGTAAGAATACCGGAGTCAACATAGATTCGAAGATGGAAACTGAATCGCAAAGTTGGGGATCAGGTTCACATTCATAATCTAATTCAATCTCATTGAAATTAAAACTAGCCAATTTGTCCAAGGATTGTGATTGATCAAGTTCATATTGATGTGATGAAATTGAATTTTGATCAAGGTCTTCTAGACAGAATGATTCTTGGTTCCTATCAACTTGGTTGGTTAGTTCAAGAATGTTTGAAAGTCTAAAAATTTGATCATTCGTTAAATCTTACAAACGATCCACTTTTTCTTCTAATCCATCGAATAGATCAATGGAGGACTGAAACCTTGGTGATGTGGGAAAAGACGTATATGAAGATAATAGTTGAACAGGTGGTTGACCATATGGATCAGGGGTGTTGAATCCCCATTGACTCTGTGAAGAGTAGTAATGATTATTCCAATCTTGTTCATAGTATTGGGACTAGGACATGTAATGATTCGAATAAGACCAATCTGGCACACTAGGTTGGTCAAAATTATGATATGCCGGGTTGGTAATATCCGAAAAAGAGGTTGGTGTGTAATATGGATTAAAATTGGAAAAATTATTGTTATATGCCATATCACACAAACACAAACAAAGAAAAAGAAAACAAACAAATAAGCAAACATAAAAGAAAAAATTCTAACCTAAGTTAGGGTAGACCTATGACCTAGACGACTCCTAACTGGTTAGACTGTCCGCGGGAGGTAGACTTTGTTTGTTTTCCAGCTAGGTCAGGGCAAGATTGGTGGGAGGTTTGACCATCAAAGACGTTCCTTAATTAAGTAACCACCAACCTTCGGGCTTTCGGCCCTCAATCCCCTTCCTAGACACTGATTTGACAGGAGTCGAATTCTAACACCTTTCTCCCTTAGGATAATCTCCTAATTGAGTCCGAGATGTCCCTAGGGCCAACGTCTAGTCAATTTTTATTTAGGCTTGGGTTAGTGAGTGAGGAGATTGTTTGTGGGCCAAGGAAGGGTGATGAAATCCCCACCTTATCTTATTTATAGGACAAGCCCTTAAAGTCAATTTAGTGCACGTGTAAAGTAATAGACAAATATTCACTCAAAAGCAGTAAATCAGCCAAAGGGTGCTTCCTAGTCTATATGCAATGCGAACGTACCTTGTCTCCAGCACTCTTCAACAGTAATTAAAAAAATTAAATAGACACGTGCCTATATGTAAAAGTCTAATTTTTTTTATTTTTCAACAAATAGGTTACTGTTAATTAATTAGCAGTGTGCAGGGTAATCACAGAGAAAAGTTAACAGAGCAGTAAACAGAAATTGCAATTTGTAGCAACTTGCAGAAAACTGAGTACTGAACTACATAGGCCGGGGAAACGCGGCTCTGTAGTAGGCTCTGCTGCTCTGCCTTCGAGGGCAGAGGCACAAAGTTGCTATATGTCCTTTGCCGCTGTTAGATTTCCTGTTCCCTGAACCTGAAAACAGAAAGAATAAAAGAATTAGTTTTTTTTTAGAGAATAACTTACCGTCCCTCCCAGGTAACGGCGCCAAAATTTTGATTGAGATTTTCCTGCACACAAAATATAATATATCAGATTTAAGAATTAGAGATGTGCAAGGTGCTCAATTCTATCCGCTGTAGCAATGGCTATGCGGGTCGTGATCCTCAGGGAGGGACTAGCGATGGAAGCTTGTTTAGTAAGTTATCTCTTTTTTATTTATTTTGTTATTTACAATGGTATTTACAATGAGAAGTGTGGTATTTACAATGAGAAGTGTGAAAGAAATTGGAAAGATGTGGAGTTGGTTATCTAAACTAAAGAAAGAAAAGAAAATTATAAACTAAAAAAAAACACATACCTACTTCTTCTGCCCTGTTTACCTTTGATCCGTTGCAACGACTTACCTTGTCTTTGAAGGCATTCAAGCATGGCGTATAGGATCTTCCCCCTTCTCGATCTAGAAAAGACAAACTATACTAGCAAGAGAAGGCTTGTTCATCACCATAGGCCATCAAGGGCACTTCTTCGGCTAAGCAGTCTCGAAGCGATCAGATCTCATGGTTTGCAAGACATCAGAGAGAAAAAATAAAATAAAATAAGAATAGAAGAACAAAAATAAAACAAGAATAGAAGAACAAAAAAAACCTTGAGTTGATTCTATTAACAATGGAAGAAAAGTTTGACTTACACCGATGTCACCTCAGTACAAGCATGAACTCCTTCCTCCATGAAAGCATCCTCTACTCTCAGTTACATAAAAAAATAAAAATTACAAAAAAAGAAAAATAAAAAACTAAACTACAAACTAGCCTAAAAACCCTAGATTTAGCTCTGTAGTTCGTTGGACGCCCTTCTCTGTTGCTCTGCAGGGGTATTTATAGGAGCTGGAAGAAGTAGAGTCCCGGTACGACTCCTCGACGAAACCTGATCGCCAGCCTTATTTGGATTGCCTGCGGAAACGCGGCTTGGGCCGCGTTTTCGCGGCCAAGTAGTGTCTGCTTGCCACGCGCTTTCGCGCGTGGCCTCCTCTGGTCCGTCCATCTGGGTTTATCCTTCTGGAAGTTGTATCCTGACTCTTTATTTTGAGATTTTCGGGATAACTTGGGAAGCAAGCTACCCTAAATCCAAATCTTCCAATATCTTTTAACAACGAATTTGTTATCTTTGCACTCTCCTTCTTTGGCTTTTATCCTCATCCTGCAAGCATTTAGGGTTGAATAGAAGTCTATCCTTCCCTCTTCTTTTAGTATTTGCAACTATTGCCCTTAGTAAATGCAACTTTGATATTTGATAATTGCAACTTTTGCATTGGGCTTGAACATGGGCTTTTGGGCTTCTTTTAAGGCTTTATTCCTTTATTTTTATTACTCAAGGCCTGCACACAATAAATAATAAAATATTAGTAATAGTGCATGATTATATGAATAAATATGAAAATGTGATAGTAAATATGATGACAATTATGCATTTTTTACTACCTATCAATTTGTATAGACATGAAACAAATGGAGAGGGAAGGAAGATTACCTCATGGTGGTGGTTCCGGTGATGATCTGACTGGGCCAAGCATTGCTACCCAATCAAGATATTGTAGAACTTGAAGGAACCCACCAATGACCTCTCTAACATGACCCAATAAAAGAATTATTAATTGAATGGTCTTATTGAAAATTTTATCCCCATCTAATTTCAAATTTTCAAAAATAATTATTGAGTCATTTTCTTTAACATTCTTGTCCAACAATGAAGTGTGATTTTGAGAGATGATTTATTTGGGCTCAAATGGAACAGGAACAAAAACTGATACCAACTCGGGAAGTTGACTCAGATCAAGTCGAGAGTCAACAATGAGAGTCGAAATTGGTTCAAAAATAGGGTCCAGACCAAAGAACTGATGTTCACACACTGTCCCCATTAATGAAGTGTGATCATAAGAGATTGGTGATTCCATTTCATGGTGTACTGGTACAAGATTCAATGTTGACTCTGGAATAGAGAAAAATCTAATAAAGATATCGAGGTCATTATTGAATCAAAAAGTGAAAAGGAATCGCCAACTTGAGGTTCAGGATCACTGTCAGGTTCGATTTCAATTTCAGAAAGGGATAACTTGTCAGAATGTCCAGGCGACTTTCATAACTTTGAGTGTGGTCAAGTTCAAATGTGTGTTCTGAAATTGAATCTAGATTCCCACAATGACATGATTCTTGGGTCCAATCAGTAGAGTTAGGGATATAAGGATCGGTCAAAGGTTGACAAGAAAGACCTTTCTCGCTCTCATGATCAATTCGCTCATAAGTGAGTCTAACCTACTGATAGGCCGGGTAATAGAGTTTGGATTTGGAATCATGCCTTCCATACTCTTTGCAATTGGTTCTTCGTGAAAAGATAAGTATGGAAGTCGATTTTGAAAATTATGGTGAAATTGTGAGTCCGTTGATTTTGTGATTGCTGCTCGGACTCACGTAAGGGTTCTATACTCAAGTCAGTATTGATGGTTGTTCATTTTGAATAGGTGATACTGGAAAAGATGAGTAGGACTCTTGAAAATGTGATTGAGATGATGAGTCCAACATGTTTTGCATTCTTTCACAAAAGACTTCCAAACACTTTTCTAGCTCAGATTCTTCTTCAATTGGATGCTCTAGAAAAGGAGTATGTGGAGTTTGATATTGGAAGGATTGTGAATTGAGCAAATTTTGCATTTGTTGTAGGGACTCTTCTATACACCTTTCCAAATCAGATTTCTCTTCGAGTGGTGAAACAGGAAAAGGAGTATATGAACCAAAATTGGGGAATGAACTTTATGAAAATTATGAATAAGGCAGTTGAAAATTTGACTCGGGGGAGGTGAATCCGCATGAACTCTGTGAAGAGTTGAAATTATTTTAAAAATTATAGTCATAATAATGGGGGTACGGGTCATATTAATTCAGATAATTCCAACCCAGCATAAATGGTTAGTGCATGTTGTACATAGCCGGGTCAAAGTTATCTGAGTCAAATGAGATCTGGGTGAAATATAGATTCATATTATAATTGAAAGAATTGTTGTTATTAAAATCCATATCACAATTTACAAAAAAGAAAAACAAACAGACAAACAAAAAACAAAGAAAAAGAAAAAGAAAACAAGCCTATGCTAGGGTTGACTTAGACCTAGACGACTCCTAACTAGTTAGACTGTCCACGGGGGGTCTATTGTCGGAAGCGGACCACGAGTTAATCGGCCAGGTAAGAGCAAGATCAGTGGGAGGTATCCGTGCTGGAGCAACGGGCCTAATTATGTCAAACCACTGTTCTTCGAGGTTTCACCTCTCAATCCCCAACCTTAGACACCGATTTAGCCAGAGTCAAATTCTAACAATTTTCAGCTTAGGTCAATCTCCTAAATGAGTCCAAGATGTCCCCAGGGGCCAACGTCTAGCAATTTTGATTAAGCTTGGGTTGTGTGAGTGGGGAGGTGATTTTTGGGCTAAGAGAGGGTAATAACTTCCCCACCTTACGTTGTATTGGGTGTTGCCCTTAAGTTAAATTTGTGCAAGTGTACAATATAGATAAGCATGAACACAAAAAAGCGACTAAATCACTGAAGTGTTTGTCCTATACTATATGCAATGTCATATGTACACCTCCTATCACAACAACATAAGAACAAAATACAGTATATTGGAATGAAAATTGATACGTGCCTAGATGCAAATATCTAAACCATTTTAAAGCATTCAATTTTTTGTATTTTACTTCTTAAAATTATTTACAGTGTACAAGTAATATAAACAAAAATTAGTAGCAGAGTACATGAATGTACAAGAAGTTACCCGACCACACTTGAGCAAGTGTAGACTTCTGCAATGCTAAAATTTAACCTGCACACCAAAAAAAAACAAAGAAGAAAAGTTAACAAACTTGTGAAATCAAACTGTTCCCATCCCCGGTAACGGTGCCAAAATTTGATCGGGGGAAAACCGTGCACAAAAAGTTTATGTTTTGAAATGAAGATTTAAAGTGTGTGTGTTTTGGCTTCCTCGATACTTCCGTTATAGCATAGAGGCTAAAATGAGTCAAATTCACAAGGATGGGAGGCGATAGAATCTTTATCGGTTGATTCACGTGTTGTTAAAGATTCTTCAAAGTTTTAAAGAATGAAAAGAAAAGAAAGAAAAGAATGAAAAGAGAAGTACGGTGAAACACAAAGAAGTGGGAAACATAGAAAAGAATATGTTTGTGATTTTTAAAATGTTTCTAAACAAAGTGAAAAAGGAAGAAAACTCATGGCACTAACTACTAATGACTCCACTAACATGCTAACCTCTTAGTGATAGTTACCTCACATGTATCATTGGCCATCACTAGTCCTTGGTTCAAGAGCGATTCAAAGCATGACCCATATGTAACTCATCACAACCCAACTCATCAAACAAGTGTAAGCTACGCTTAAACCATCAATACTATAGAAAAGTAAGCATGGAGTAAAGTAATATTAGCTTATTAGTGGTTAAGAAGTTAGAGTGTTAGATCCATCATCATGAGCCATCAATGGCTCTTGCAAGAGCAAGGCCAAACTAAGGCTATTAGATTCATGTGGATTATCATAAAAGAAATTTGCAAGTTAGTGGTTAGTAGTTAGTTACCATGAGAGAAAAGTTAGCTACACATGTAAAAGAGATTGGAGAGAAGAAAACATAGAGAGGTAAAGAGAGCACCTTTCATAGATTGTCACCTTCTATTACAAGCACTCTTGCATTCCAAGCACGTATCACTCTCTCTATTACAAGATCTACAAAATGAAAAATACAATGGAGGAAGAAGAACTAACCTAAACTAAACTACCCTAAACTACAACATGAAGATGAAACTACTCCTAAAACTCTGCATATCTTTGCTCTGAAACCCCAGGGGGTATTTATTGCCACCAAGGAAGAGGGGGGCTAGGGGACAGGCCCTGGCCCAAAACGAGGCGGGGCTACGGCGCGCGTGGTGCTTCGAGCCGCGCACGGTCCCGTCTGTGCCCTGTCAGGCCCTGTGCCTGGTTTCTTCTTTGCAGCCCCTGGTTTTCACAGAATCAGCTCTCTAGGTCAATGGCTATCTTTAATAGGCTTTTAATCACCAATTAAATGGTGATTTAGGGTCTTCTTCTTTATTATACACCATGGACCTAGAATCAAGCAAGCAAAACTTTACTAGCAGAATTTAATATGAAATTAATATGAAGATGTGATACAAATTATGCAAAATTAGAGACTAATCAGTATACAAAAATAAAATAACATGAAGATCATGTGTATAACTCATACCTACCACCCTAGTTATGCACAAGTTTAAAATTCAATAAGGGTATACAAGACATAGTCGCCCATCCGATCGCCCTTTGAAGGTAAAGGTTTTCAAAATTCATGATTTGAAAGCAAATAGGCATAGTTTGAAAACTCTACCAGTTGAGAATAGAAACTAGTTTTAAAGATATTTTTGAAGCTAGTAAGAAATCCTTCGAAATATGAAACCAAATCGTACATCCCATGAAGACATGAAAATCACATAATAATTGACACTCAAAGTCTATAAAGCACATATATGCTCATGAAAACAAAGTTATAAGTAAACACCAAATATAGAGTGTAAAAATCATGTAATCAACAAAATTATGGAAATAGGTATTTAAGCTCAAATGAAATTCCTTTACAAACATGAAAAATAAAAAGTTTAATTTTCATCAAAACAAAACAAACTTCAAGACATATGTATGTTTTGTACAAACTAGAGTACACATACATATCCAAATATAAATGAGTCCACCACATTATATTGCATGAAAGGAAATTGACTCAAGGATGTACATGTATATCATTAGTTTAGACAAAAGTAACATATACATGAAGCTAAACATATACATAAATAGGGAATACAAGTTAGAATGCAAAAGTCACCAAATCTGGGCTATACAAGTAATCTAATAGGTACAAATAAGCAATTTAGCACAAACTTATAATAAGCTCACTAGTTGTATAAGTATAAACACAAGTTTTAATGAAAAACTTCATCTAAACAAGTAATCAAAACTATGAAGTGCAAAAACCATAAGCATAAATCAAAACATGATATCATAATGAACATTGAAACCAAAACATACTAAAAACATTTATATGAAAGTATGTAATCAAAATGAGAGTTAGAGATAGTTATCAAAACCAATAGGGCTCATCTCTAGGTCTCTAAACCATGGTAGTCCTCCCACCAAACATCTTTAAAAGTGATGCATTCAATATAGTGTCCATTAAGCTCAAATGCATCCACCATCACGGCACCATTACTCTCACGTTAAGCGAGAGCCTACACCTACATCAAATACAATAGGGGTAGATTTTGGTACCCATATCTTATTGGGTCCATGGGGGTTAGCATATTTCCTAACCCAAACATTATTATTTGCAAATTTACAGAATTTAGTCTATCATAGCAAATTCTTGCAAGATGGCCTTTGCGGCCACAATGTGTACATGTGTACACTCTAGCATACATATGAGAATGGGTGTGATCATGGTGTACGTGAGGTGTATGTCGTGAATAATGTGCATAATATGAGGTGCATGTTTCTTGTAAAACATGGATTCTAATTTCTTGTGATCTATAACACATTGGCTCAAAGTGGAGCCCAAACAATCTACACTCTTCTTTAACATACATAAATCATTTTCAACATTAACAGAAGATATGAAGCATGCAAAAGAAACATTAGATGATGAAGATTAGTAGCATGGCAAATATGAGAATTTAAATTATTTTTCAAAGATTTATTTTCATTTAAAATCAAATCCAATTCTTTTGAAATTAAATCAATTTTATTTTTCAAAGAATGGTTCTCTTTAAAACAAAATCTAGTTTTGAAGATAAAGCCTCATTTTTCTTCAAAATATCATCACATACATTTTTATTCTTCAAAATCTTATTTTCATAAGGCAAGTTTAAGTTGGGGTTTCAATGAGTTCCTTTTATTTGAAATCTCATCCCTTTCTTGTATAACTATATTTAGTGTTGAAGACAAATTTTTATTTTCTTCTTTTAATTTAGAATTCCTATTTTTCAAAACTCCAAACTTTGAAATCATTTGTTCATATACCATAGATAGTTCTTTATTTAAAGCATGTGCATCCATACACTCATTATAAGAAGAACTAGTATTATCATCTAATTGAGTATCCAAATCTACCTCAAGGAAGTCATTCCCTTGGACCATGAAGCAATGTTGGTCGGACTCTTCTCTCCACTAGATTTCTCCTCCTCATTGATTTGCGTTTGTAGCTCGGGAGATATCAATATGTTCCACATTGCAAAGGCGGAATCACAATGGGAAACCATGTTTAAATATTCTTTACTAAGAGATTTTCTAAGTGCCTTTAGAGCTTGTGCATTAGCCATTTTATGCTTGATATTTTCAAGATAAGATTCCTTGGTTGCAGCAAGGTAAACATGCAAATCTAGGGTTTTTAAATGAGCACACATCCTAACCTTCCATATATCAATTTTAGAGACATTAAACATGGGAGGGTAATACATGAGTGTGTGTGTAAACAATAAGTGTGCAAAAGCAAATCTTTATATTAGCTATCCAAGATCTTACTCCTAGGAGGTTAAACCTAATATCAGGAGCGTAGGCTCTGATACCAATTGAAATTACACCTAGAGGGGGGTGAATAGGTGTAAGGCTAATCAATTCAATTTTCAATGCAAAATAAAATGAGATGATGTAACCGATTACTCTAAACAAGACTAGAAGCCGAATTCGCTGTGAAGAGCTCTGAACTTCTCCTTGTGATTCCTCTAGATAAGAGTTTGAGGTGCGTAATTGCTATCTTGTTGTGATGAGTATAGATCGTCAATAATGAATGAATAAAAAGCAAATAAGTAGAGACAAGAAAGCAATCGCAAATAAGAAGATTTGTTTCGAGGTTCGAGCTACTGCTCTACGTCCCCGCCTTCACCGGCATGAAGGATTTTCCAATTCACTATAAAACCTTCCACCAAAGGATTGTAACCGTATGGAGTACACAACTTTCCAATATACTTCTCTAGTCCAGAGGTAGCGTAACAACAATGGAACTATATCTGGATGATCAAAAGACCACAAAGTCTCTCTTAAAAAACTCTCTTACAAAATCCGATAGAATAAAGTATAAATTTGAAGCACAAGAATTTGTAAGTGAGATTAAAATCAGAAGAGAGATTTTGAGAACCAAAAAACTTGAAGTAGCTTTTGAAATAAAAACACAAAATTGAAACTTGAAAACTCTTTCTCTTGAAACCAAAACTTAATTTTTCAAATAGAATTGTTGTTGTTGTAATAAACTTAACCCTAATGACCCCTTTATATAGGTTTTAGAAGAGCAAAGTTAGAATAGTTTTACCAGGTTTAAAAGGAATAAATTGACTCTTAAAATTCAATAAAATATGTTCTAAAAATTTGTTAAAAATCAGCCTTCAGAAATTAGCCATTCTGCCAATTTGGCAGACTGTTGGTCAACTTTGAGCACAGTTTATAGGCCAAAAATGTGAGAATTCAGAAATAAGTGTATAGGAATTATTTGTAACTTTAAGTCTTATTTTTAATACAACTTAAATCAACTAAATATCAAATCTGAATAGAAAGTTATCAATAAAATACTGAAAGGTGTCAAATTAGAAACTATAAACTGTTTTCAGAACAATAACAGACTTCAACCAATATTTGACATCTTTAACATTTGAATCAGAAGCTGATTATTGAATAAGAAATGTAGCCCTAAAAGTTATCTTTGAAATACAATTTAAGTCATATTATTTGAATATAAGAATAAAAAGTTAAGATAAGAAATGTAAAAGGGTGTCGAGCAGATCAGCAGAACAAAAAATGGTTAAAATCCAAAACCCGATATATGTGTACTTGAAATCCAAAACCGGTTAAATCAAAAACCAACACATATTGAACTTGTGCGTGTGTGTGTGTGAACATGAGCTCTTCAAAAATATATTTTACCCTTTAACAAAAATAATTATACAAACCGAAGTCTTCTTATAGAACTCCTTCTCCAAGTCGACTTGATCCAAACACGATCCAACGAGCTTGACTCCAACCGAATGCTAGATGCAATCTTGACGCGTGAGCTTTTGAATCTACATGTTATTAGCTCCAAAAGTCCTTTGTTGAAGCTAGACACCTACTAATATCTTGATTAATAACTAAAACTATACAAAACACAAGATCATTAGTAAACTATAACTACATTAGTAATCATCATCAAAACTAGAGTAATTGGCCTTTAGGCCAACAAGTTGGACATCGTTCATCAAGGTACGACCGTAAAAGCACTTAAAATAATGCTTTTTGATCTTGAAATCACTTGACAGTGATAATCTTCGGAGAAGATTGAAGCAAAGCATGAAAGCTTTGAGTTCTTACTGTTCATTAGAACACATGCCCTTGAAAGGAAGATAGACAAATCAAGACGAAGTCCTTCAGAGCGCATGTTCGTAAGGAGAAATAGTCTAGATAAAGAACTGTTAAGAGACTGAGGCCTATTTATAGGCAAGCCATAAGGCTTATAATTAATGGCATAAAAATCAAAGCCATCAGCCTTAATGCCTGCACGGACATCAAATCCAATGCGGATCTGACACGTGGGTTGTCGCTCTAGGAAACACCAATGACACAAGTCCCCAATCGTCAACGCTGACTTGGTATTAAAAGATCCAATAAGATCTTTAAGACAGATTGCATGCGACGCTTCAGAGTTGCGTCATGGAGTTCGCGTCCATTCACAAGAAATGAAGGCCGCATCCCGAAGTCTGCGTTCTTGCACAGACTTAAAGGCCGCATCCTTTCATAAAGAACCATAGCCGCGCCTTCTTAAGCGATAAGAGCCGCGTCCTTTCATAAATAACCGGAGCGGCGTCTCCTTAGTAAACCAGGACTATGTTCCACAACAATTCAGAGTTATGTCCTGAAGTTCGCGTCCATTCATAAGACTTGAAGGCTACATCTCGAAGTTAGCATTCTTGCACAGACTCAAGGGCCACGTCCATAAGTCCGCGTCCTTTTATAAACCTGAAGGCCGCGTCCCCTTTATCAAGAGCGCAGGTTCGCGTTTTGGAGCCCGTTCTCTAAAAGGGCCAGAGTCACGTCTCTCTTGAGCCAAAACTGCGTTCCTACTACAAATGAGAGTCATATCTCAATCACAAAATCAGTGCAGCCTGATTTTATTATTCATCGCCGTGCCCTAACAAAACAACTAAGAACTGCGTTTTCACAAACAATCAAGGGTTGCGACTACGAAAGCTGACTTCATCCAAGTAACAAAGAGCCCGTCTAATTCTCAAAGACAAAGAAAGGATAAAGACGAGACAAGAATTTGATAACTTCTATTATTTGACTCAAAAATGATAAAAGTAACACAGAACACTCTCTTATTTGACAAATGGAGTGTTATGGAAAAATAAGGAAATACAAAAAGGGGAAGAAGGCTAATAATCTTGCTCCGCCAAAGAATGGATCCATTCCCAGAGGCGTTGCAACTCCTGCTGGCGTGTCTTCTCATCTTCCGCCAAAGCTTGGACCCGCAACTCTTCCTCTGATAAGAATCTCTTCGTAGCCGTGTCTGAAGAGACTCCAACCTAGAGGAATGAACAGCAAGATTTTGTTAAATTTGCGTCTTGGCAGTTTCCAGCTCTTCCAGCTTCTTTCTGGCAACAGCAAGTTTCTGCTCGTTGGCTTCAATTAAGACTTGCGCCCTAGCAATAGCAACCTGAGCAGCAACGATAACTTGTTCCGCACTTTGGATGACAATCTCGGATTCCTTCGAATCGTCAATCAATCTTTGGTAGTCGACTTGGAAGCTGTGGAGATGATGGGCTTCTTCGGCCATTTGCTCCTCCATCTCTTTTCGCTCGTGTTCTTGAGCGGCGAGGAGCTTACCTAGCATCGACCGAGCCTCATCCATCGAGCTAGCCTTATCTAGGGTCTTTAGCTCCGCAGGCATATCCCAGCTGTTCGACCAGCACCAGATGCGCCCTAACTTGTGCAGGGCTTCTAGTGCGGCGGATATTCTCAATTTGATTCTCAAGAAGAATTCGAGCAAACTCGAAGGAAAAGGACCAACTCAATATAGGACTTCATGGAGGCGAAGAATTGTTGCACCATTTGACTGCTAGTTCCTCCATGATGTCAATGGCTGGAGATAACCAAGCCAGTGCACTCCCAGATCCCATCTTTATGACGGGATGAGTAACAGCCACAGAAACGGGAGTTGACTCACTTGTGCAAGGACAAGGCCGACAACAAATTAAAAATGAAACTATACCAATTGAAATTATTATTCTTTTTAAGCATATAAACAAATTTGATTTTGATATCATATGCTTTAAATAAAAACTTTTAATCATAAAGTGTGGGAGTGGAAAACAAAATACCAATTGAAAGATAAAATACGAGTTTTTCTCCCTCTTTATGAAATACCAACAAAAACAATGCGTAGGCTCGAATTAAGATACCAATTGAAGCTAAATCAATTGAAACAAAGTTGAAGCTCAAGTCTTAGCATAACAAATATATTTGTATGGAATATTAGATACCAATCGAAATTGATACTATTTGAAATGTAAGCATACATACATAAAAAAAATATATGAGTATACAAGAAATGTCAATATTGATACCAATTGAAAGAATCCAATGATACCAATTGAAACAACAATAATATCAAAGTATATCTCATATTTCCTATCCTCCCAATCATGTTCAAGTTTAAAATGATTTTTACTATAAAGCATACATGAGCATGTCTCCCATCCAACCGCCCTTAGAAGGTAGGGTTTTCAAAAAATAGGTTGAAAATATAGTTTGTTTGAAAATCTCTACCAAGTGAAGAATATCGAAACTAGTTAAATAGAACAACTTGAAAACTAGTACGAAATCCTTCAATCAAGGAATAAAACAAAATATTTTTCATGAAAAACATGTAAATCACATGATCACTAAACACTCAAAGTCCATAAAGCATATATCATACTCATGAAAACACAATCATGAGAAACATAATAGAGTGAGTGAACAAGTGTAATGTGAAACACACAATCATGAAAATATTCAATTAAGCTCAATTGAAATTCCTTAAAAATACTAACACATGAAAAACTAAAATTTCATTACCAATTGAAATTACAAAAAAAACATGAAAATCATCAAAACAATTTAAACTTCAAGGCATATGTATGTCATGTAAAAACTATAGTATGCATACATATCCTAAACATAATGAGTCCACAAAAGTATATGCATGAAGGCATATGGCTCAAGGGATGTATATGTATAATCAATAGTTTGGACAAGATAGACATATACATGAAGTTAAAACACATGATCATAAAAACATATCCAAAATGGGAATACAAGTTAGAATGCATGAATCATTAAAACTAGACTATACTAGCACATCTAATGGGTACAAATAAGCATCCAAGTACAAACATATATAAAGATTTATTTGTGGCCCACTACATGTACAAGTATAAATTCTAGTCTTAATGAAAACTAACATTTAAACATATATTCAAATCATGAAGCACGAAACAAGACATAAATCATCATTATGTAAATCCACATGCTATTAGAGCTATGATGTGCATAATAGCTAAACAAATGGTGAGAACACAACATATGAGTCCATATAAACATGGGTGATCTCAAGAGCTATACATGCATGTCAAAGGTCTAAAAATCATGGCATTTAACATACTAATCAAAACATGATTCAACAAAACAAAATCATAAACATCCATATGATCATTATGTATATGCATGTACATTGGATCTAGGGCATACATATTAGTTTAAACAAGGTGAGAACACTAAATATAGATACATATAAAACATGGTGTCTCAAATAACTAACATGTATAACACTAATCTAATTATCATGTCATAAACATAATAATCAATAAACTAAGACATGTTATAAATTGATGAACATGATAAAGCATGCAAATAAAAATGGGAGTTAGAGATAGATACCAAAACCGATGAAGGCACCTCTCTAGTTCTCCAAAACACGGTGGTCCTCCTATCAAACTCTCCTTGAAAGTGATGCATCCAAATAGTTTTCTTTAAGCATGAAACGCATCCACTTCAAGGCACCAACACTCTCACGTTATGCGAGAGCCCACTCCTACATCAAAAATCAAAGGGGTGGTCTTTGGTACCCATTTTCTTTGGGTCCATAGGGGTTAGTACCTTTCCTAACCCAAACAAGATTATTTGCTAAATTTTCAATATGTAAACGATCATAGCAAAATCTAGAAAGGTGGCCCTTACAACCACAATATGTACAAGTGTACACATTAGCATACATGTTATGGTTGTATCCGTGATGAGCATGTGTATGCCGTGATGGGTGTACATATAAAGATGGAACTTGTTTCTTGCGAACCAAGGTTTCCAAGCGTGTATGATTCAAAGTACATTGGCTCAAAGTGGAGCCCAAACATTCAACACTTTTCTTCAACACATTTATATCATTTTCAATAGTAGAAGATAAAGTGGAGCATGCAAAAGATGTGCTAGGTGAAGCTACACTAGCATGGCAAATATGTGAATCTATATCAATTTTAAAGATTCATTTTTCTTTAAAACTAAATCCAATTCTTTTGTAATGAAATCAATTTCATTTTTCAAAATAAGGTTATCTTTTAAAACAAAATCTAATTTAGAAAATAAAATCTCATTGTTCTTCAAAATATCATCACAATCATTTTTGCTTTTCAAAACATCAATCTCTTTTAGGGCAAGGTCTAGTTGAGATCTTAGTGAGTCATGTTCACGAGTAATCTTTTCCTTCTCTTGCAAAACCGATTCAAAACTTGAACATAAATCCTTCATTTCTTCTTTAAGTTCAAGATTATTCTTTTTTCAAAAATCATCCAAAAAAATTTCAAGTTTTGAGCAAGTTTCATATTCAAAGTTTGAACTTCTAAACATCCATAGTAATAGGAACTAGAGCTATCATCTAGTTGAGAATCCGATTGTACCTCAAGGGAGTCTTTCCCTTGGACCATAAGGCAATGCTCGTCGGACTTGTCTCTCCTAGATCTTCTCAACTTGTTGATAATCCTTGGTAGCTCGGGAGAAGTCAATATGCTCCAAACTACAAAAGCCGAATCATAATGAACAAACACATGTAAAAGATCTTTATTAAGAGATTCTCTAAGTGTTTTAAGTGCTTATGCATTGGCCTTTCTATGCTTGCTAGCA